>JXCR01114491.1:0-12948 GCA_002079205.1 Phalaenopsis hybrid cultivar | reverse complement strand
ATATATATATATATATATATATATATATATATATATATATATATATATATATATATATATATATATATACATTTATATATATATATAGAAAAATATGAAATCAAACTGACCCCATATTTTTCACAGTTTAAATGAAAGAGCATTATACCTCAAACCCTGTATCAATCCTGAAGGATAAACACAAGAGTTGAGGATGAGGCTCTATTAAATAAATTGAAAAATATATGACATCCGTTTAGTCTATGAAACCATTTATTTGCCGACAAGTTCCCCTATTTAATACAAAGAATTAAATAGGGTTTATTTTAAGATGGGTTAAGACAAGCTTCTTATAAGGGCAAGCCCCTATAGTTAATTATATCTTTGATAACCGAAGTCACCTAAGAAAACTCTAGATAAAAATCTGAAAATATTATCTTCAAGGAGTTTAAAAGGATAGGACTTTTCAATAAAATTAGACAAAGAGATATGAAATGGGAATGACTCAAATTTGGAACATTTTATTGTAGAATCCAAAGGAGGAAGAACTAGGGGATGTCATAGATCCAGAGGAGAACTTGGTGACTTCCCAGTTTATTCTATTATTTAACTTCAGTTTTGAGGAGAAATTATTTAGGTGTTGCATCCTGCTAATTTTATTTGTCAGGGCTTACATTTGTGTGAAACGATCACACAAATAGTCTGGAAGATGTGAGGATTTAGGTTGTGAAAAACGATAACCTTAGAACCCTAAGATGAGTTAGAGCTTATATTGTACAACAAAGCTATACAAGGGCCTAAAGATGAGGTGAGGATTTATGTTTCATAAGCAAACTACCTCGATGTCCTATGACTTGGTTGTTTAATTCTGAAGAAGGAAATTGGTTTAGCTGATGTAGATAGATTTTGTTGTTGAAGATGGTCATGCTGCCCATAGTGCTAGCTCTAAGCTCCTCGTCGTGATGAGTTTAAGTTTTTTATTTTGTTAGGTTATGACATTAAATTAGATGGCCCTATGGCTGTAGTCCTTTAAATTTTATGGGGGCAGGTTAAAGTTGAATAGAGCGACACCGGTTAGGATCCTACGGTTCCCTCATTCTGGTACCACTATTTTTTATCGGATTCACTTAATCCAAATAAATTTATTAAACTCAACTTAATGAGTTCCATACTTTCATTTAGACCGTGGGAAGCCTCATTATCAACCGTAGGTTACCTCCTCCGAGGGATTCTCGATCATCAAATAAAGACGTCTTAATTTAGTTGCAATTGTGGTTTTTTGTGATGTTTGTGATTAAATTTTGAGTTGTTTTATATTTTGAATGTTGTGGTAGTGGATTTTATCTTGGTTGATTTTAATTTTGGTTTTGTTTGATGACTATCCTAGCAGTTTTGGTTTTCATGTAGGGTGACATCGTTGTTTAACATGCAAGTTTGTGTTTTTTGTTCATACATACAGATGAGTAAGTACAGTAACATACTGAAACGGAAAGTACTGGAAACTAGAAATGCAGATAAAATAAAAGCGTACATGGATGGTCTTTCCGTCATCTTCAACTGAAACTAAAAATGCATGTGAGAGCATTTATATGTTAAAAGCATTTTATGCAAAGCGGGAAAATAAGGTTTTGGTGATCTACCAAATCCTAAATCATATCTTGGTGAACCCCTATTAATTCATTTGAGGATGATTTCTTTAAGAAAAACATACTAAGTTTAGTAGACCTCCGAGATATCCAAAAGGTCAGGAGGAAGATGCAGATCCATGCTTCCCTCTCACCGCCTTAAGAAAAGTTTCAAGCTCATTTAAACTTATTATGTTGTAGAATAATCCATCTTGTAAATACCTCTAGTGTTCAGTGAATATTGATGTTTTAATTATCTCTAAGAGTAGGGTAATTATCATTTGTCATTTAATTTGAGAATTATGTGGGCGAAGACCTTTAAAAGGGGCAAGTTAATACTATTAAGACAATTAGCCAATTTCAGCTTTAATTTGGGCTTGTAGTGTTGTAAAGGTGTTAAATTTTTAGTTACACTCACTTTTCTAATCCTTATTTAACCAAATTTGATTTAACCTAGTCACCATTAAGCCCTTAAGACCTTGGTGGACACATTAGTAATTTTTTAAAGAAGTTGAATTTTGATTGATAACAATTCATTATCAAAACATTTGAATTTCATTTGAACACCAAATAGGGGTATTAAATTAGTGAGTTATTAACATCCAAAACCATACCCCTAAGTCTAGGATCACTTAATTTACTAGACTTCAAAATTTTAATAATTTCAAAAATCTAAAAAATTGTAAATTTATCCTTTAATAAAGAAAAGTGAAATTAGTTTCTACCAATTAATTCCTTATGTTCCAATCATCTGAATATGTTAATTACGATTAAAGATTACTCATTTCCCTTTCTTGAATTAAGCCTAAATGTTAATTAGGGCTAAATTTTCGGCTTTATCACTTCATAATTCATCAAATTTAATTCAAATGACTTTGAAAGTCTTATCCTACCTCACTCATGAGTCAATTAAGACATCAGAGGAAGAAATATGATTTTTCAAGATTTAATTTAATTTACATGATTATTTACATGCAAAAATAGGATTTTTTAAAGAAAATTCAACAACTTGTCTAAGAAAAAGCCTAATCACTTGAAATCTTCACTGGAGCTAGACCTAGTTAAGAGAACCACTTAGACCAAAATTTCAAAATTTTTTGAGTTTTATTTGAATTATTAGAATTATTTTAATTTCTGGAGTATTAATTAATTACAAAATAATTCAAATGTGGAAAATTATGTTTTTCATTTTTATTAAATCTCTCTGAAGTCAAAGAACCCAAAAAAAAATTAACATTTTTATGATTTTTTTTGAATTATTATAATTATTTTAGTGAGAAATTAAGGAAAATCCATTTTTAACCTTTTAAAAATTATTTTAAGCTTTAAAATTCAATATGTTCACTTAGAAAATTAGGAAATATATTCCAAATGCCCTAAGTGCTTAGGAAATAATTTAAAACATTTGCATGAATTTTATTAATTTTATGATTTTTATCATTTTTTTTATTTAAATATTCAAAATATGGTTAAAAAATGAAAATTTTATTTTAATTACAATTTTATTTTTATAAAATCCCTCCAATCACAAAGAACTCCCAAAACCAATTTTAATTTTTTTTAAGTTATATTTTTATTGTTAAAAATCATTTTAGTGTCAAAAATGCTATTTAACTTAGAAAATCAAATTAAGTTATCAAATGAACTCCAAATGTCTTGAAATTTTTATGGGGAGTCCTCTGAACTTTAAATCACAGTGGAGAATGAAAATCAAGTCATTTAGATGTTTATATTTCCTAAATTAATTTTCTTTATATCTTAGGGTTTTATGAAAATTAGATGTCTTCTTAATGACTTGGCTCATGAAAATGTTTTTAAGAATTCTCTAGTCATAGTGATCCTACCATAATTTTCTTGGATTTTTCTAAGCAACAAGCTAATTACCATGATTAATTTATGCAAATGATAGTCATAAACTAGAAAAATATGGATCTCTATCTAGGGGTCCCCTCTGACTTTGGAAAAATAAAGGAATATCCCTCAAGACAGAGTCAACAATATGCCAAAATATCAAGCCATTGTGAAATTTCTACATACATAGAGAGTTAAAAAAACTCAAACTGTATTTAATTAATTAAAAATAAAATATACATAAAAAAAACTTCAAACCATTTCCACATTGTTCTCCTCCGTTCACTGAACATTAGTGTATTTTTATTTTATTTTAGTGATTTTTCTATGCGAAGATATGATTTTTCAAATTTATGAGAATTTAAATAAAAAGAAAAATACCTATTTTTCTATTCAAACACGTGGCACAGTGTCAACCGATGAAGGCTTCGAAGCACCACACGGTGTCCTCTGGTTCAACGCCGCAATCCACCTCAGCACAGACTCGGCCCACGATTCATGTTTGAAGGCCCTATCTTGCTTGATCTCATCCATCCATCTGATACATGCTCGATTGAATGGCTCCCCGTCATCGTCCCTGATAGCCAAAACCTGTGAACCATTCACATTAAAAGCTTATAATCTCACTCATTTCTCAGCCAAATGACCTCGGGTTTGATCCTATAGACTCGTCTAAGTGAGACAAACATATCCATATAGTAATCATGCCATTAAACTAACCCTAATCACATGGAGAATGAAAATAGGCTCAGAAAGAGGGGAAGTTCAATACCTTTACTCTGAGCATGGAAGCTTCAATCAGAGATACTCGACATGTTTATGGAGGTCAAAGGAGGCTAGGGATTGAGCGCTTGCTGTGGTGAAAGGCCTAGACCTAAATTTGATCAAGGTCGAATTTGGGTGTTGATCAAATTCTAGGGTAGAGGCTCTCTATGAGGGGGCTTTGTCTTCTTTCATTGTGAGGATGGTGTGTGAACAAGCAATTTGATTTTGGTGGAGTGTGGAGCTATGTAGATTTATGTCCTGGTTTTTGGTGGGGATCAATGGGGGAAAATTATGGGTTTGAGCTGAGGAGGTTTTAGAGATTCTCTAAGATCAATTTTGTAGAGTTTCCTTAAGAAAATTTCAGCCCTCTTTTTCTTGGCTATGGGGGTGAGGTTTAAATAAAATAGCTTGGGGTGGCTGGCATGGCCTCAATTTAGGTGCAATGTGAAGCTTAGGTGGAGGACTTTAAGATGTTAAACACCAATTAGAGCTAGACATATTGGATGAGTGAAATTAGGTTTGAAATTTGGCTTAGGGCTCTAGGTTTTGGCTCCTCTGGTGACTAAGGTGACTAGCTGTGGCAGGGGAGATGGCTAGCAGGTCAGGTGAGCCAAAGAAATCTATCACAACAATTAATTTGGGCTGGTGATAGGTTTTGCAAAGATCCCTTTGGCTTAAGCAGTTTAGGAAACAAATCCCTTGATTTAGGGGACGTTTGGTCCATGGCTCATCTATGGTGGGTTAAGTGAGTCTAGCTCGGTCACTAGGGTCCAAAAATTGGCTGTAGAAGTCTTGCCTTGGTCAATTTAACATGGCTAGGTCAATTTTGGTGCATGGGTTCAATGTGGGTCTAAATGGCCAAAATTTGGGTTTGGGTTAGGCTATCCATGACGTTGAGCCCAATTGATTGATCTACATTATATAGATGATTGTAATGAAGCTTTTTGGTGAAGTATTGAAATGACTTTGAGTCCAATTGGAGGTTCAATTTGAAGGATTTTGGAAATTTGGTTAATTTGGGCATGTTATGCTAAACTTGGGTCTAGGTTGGGCTAAGTTTGGGCTTAGTATAAATTAATTATTGAGAATGGTCTATAGAAACATCATGAAGAGTTTTTAACATAAATTGGGTGCCATTTTTGGGTTTAGGGCAATCAATTTGGTGGAATTAGGATGTATGGCCAATTTAGGGAAAATTTGGGGATTTTTCAGACTTGGGTTAAAATTGAATGCAATTGAGTCTTCACCAAGGCCAATTGAAGGTCATGTTTGGTGTCCAGAATTGTTATGAAGAGTTTAGGAATCAAATTGTGGGAAAATTAGTAGGTTATGGAGTTCAATTTTGTGGAACAAACTCATAGGGCCAAAGTTGGGTTTTTGACTTAGATCAAAATTGAGCTCAAAGCATGAGCCAATTAAGCTTGGATTTGTTTTAGATTGGTCATTTGAAATGTTAATTTTAGTTTAAAATTTAAATTGAGGGAATTTTATGCCAAATTGATGGACATTTAAGGTGAATTTGGGAAAATTGGGCCTTTAAAGACAATTTGGGGGTTTTGGTCAAAATGGTCAATTTGGCCAAATTGGGTTCAATTGAAGGATCCAAATTGGTTTTGGAGAAATTTTTAGTGATTTCTGAGGTTTTGAGAAAGTTTGGGATGCCAAGGGTATTTTTATAATTTTGGCCATTTTGGGGATATTTTGGTAAATTTGGAATTTTTTGGTAATTTTGGGTAACTTGGGTATTTTGAAAAGGTTTGAAATGTTTTGTAGAAAAATTTGGGTATTTTGGGTGGATTTGGGAATTTTGGGAATTTTGGCCAAATTTAGGGCTCCAAGGGTATCTAGGTAATTTGAGGGATTTTGGGGTAAAAGGCCATGATGGATATTTTTGGTAGAATTGGAGTGCCAACCACCCTATATGAGCCATGGACCAATGGAATCCCCATTCAGGTCCTCTATGTGCTGGTCAAAGCTAATCCCTAGCCTAGGGCTAGTGGGTTTAGGGGACCATCTACATGAGTCTCCCAAAAGATCAAGGGATTAAATTCAATAAATATTGAGTTTAGGGGTTGTGAGGGATTATGAGTGAGAGTGAGTGTAGTGAGTGAAAGTGAGTGCCTTAGCCCCAGATCAGCACCCAGGGTTAACCTTAAGGTCAAATCGTCTTAATGGGGACTCTCCGTAAGCTCCCACATACACCAACTAAGTTATAGAGGTTAGAACCAATATGTAGAGCTTCAAGTTGAGCAAAGAGGAAGGTAGAATTTATAATGGTGAGGGTTCCTTTTCTAGTATTCTAGGAATAGTCAACAGGAAAGCCCTATGGCTAGACCCTAGGCTACTAAGGAGAAAAAAACTAAACCTCACCAAAAGTCAGGTCAACAACACAATACAAATTCAAACAATTTATCTCTCTCATTTAACCAAAAATTCATTGTAGTGAGAAAGATGCTTTCTTATACTTTTTAACTTCATCACAGAAACATAGTTTGGTAGTTATAGTTCAACTTTACTTTACAGTCTTGCTAGTAGTTAATGATTTAGTTCTGATACACCTTAAAAATTTACAATTAGCATAATAGATTTTTTTTATTATCATGAAATTTCTAATTTAAATTACCATTTTGATTTTAAAACTTTATTATGGGATTGATTATTAGGGCTTAAATAGAAAGTCGTGTATTACTTGATAACGATACATATATTTACGTAAAATCCCAATATAAATTTCTTCAATTTCATTATCATAAATAAGGAACCACGTTTTTGGCATCGCTGTAAAGCGGAGTCATCTTCATTAATTTTACGCAACTATAATTTTTTGGATCAATTTTTTTGGCACCATTGTCGGGGAAGGTAAAAGTAAATTAAATGGATTTGGTAAATTAGGAAATTCAGCGATAAATATAAAAAAATAAAAAAAATTTAAGTGTATTTTTAAGAACTTTTCTTTGTTTATTCTATTTGTTTATGTGTAGTATTGGATCTGAAGGTTTAGTATCTTACGATTTAGAATTAGAACATACTATTAGAAAACTTTGAAAACAACAAAATGAAATTAAAATTTTGAACGAAATGGCGAATAACTTAGATAACCAAAAAAATGAAAATCGACAAAGACCTTACAGCAAATGAACTTCACTCGACTATTCAAAATCCTGATGTTGCTGCTAATTCATTTGATAAATGAATTTAAACATGCTATTATCCAAATAGTACAAAATAATTAGTTTATAGAAACACCTACTGAAGATCCTAACTTACATTTTCCTAGTTTCTTGAAATATGTGCTAATTTTAATTACAATGGAGTGTATAATGATGTGTCAGACTCAGACTTTTCCATTTTTCATTAAGGGATAAAGCTAAAGCTTGGTTAAATTCATTAGCACCTGGATCTATCAAAACTTGGGGAGAATTATCACAAAAATTTTTGGTTAAGTATTTTCCACCCTAAAAAACTGCTAAACTTAAAAATGATATTACTTCTTTTTATCAGTTCGAAAGGGAATTTATATATGAAGCCTGGGAAAGATTTAAACATCTCCTTAATAGATGTTCACACCATTCTTTACCAGATTGGTTAATAATTCATACTTTTTACAATGGATTAGTATGATCACTTAGATCTATTATACATGTTGCTTCAGGTAGATCATTAATGTCAAAACTTTTTGATCAAGCATATGTTTTAATAAAGGAAATGGCTATGATCCCCGATAATTATAGTTGTGCAAAATTTATAAGTTTGACTCCGCTTTATAACAACATCAAAAAGTTGATGTGTTATTTTATGAATAAGAAATTTAAGCAATTTATGTTCAGATTCTATGGAAGTATACATATCGTTATTAAGTAATACAGGACTTTCTGTTTAAGCCCCAAATTTCGATCCCACGAGGAAGGTTTAAATTCTAAAAGCTAAATTAACTAGGAAACTTACAGCAATAAAATAAAAATACTGTCACTGTTTTCGAATATTTAAAGTACTATCAAAACTAAGTTATTAACTGATAACAAAACTGTAATATAAAGTTAAACAGTAACTACCAAATAATGTTTATGTGATGAAGTTATCTAATATGAAAAGCATCTTACCACTAATGCGTTTTTGGTTAAATGTGATGATAAATGGTTTAAATCTATATTTTTCTAAGTAGGAGCAATTTTAATTTTCTACCCTTATTCAGTGTTATAGAGAATCGTTGGCTAATCTTAGGTTTAGTCCCTAAATCTGTGGTTAGGATGGAAGGATACTGGCTCTCACTCCAGAGCTCACACTTCCCTTCCTCTGAAGGCTAACACTCTCTTTAGTTTTCAAACAATAAGACCAAATTAGGGATTTTAGTCTGTCACCCTAAAATATACAATTCTACGCCCAACAATGTATTTTTCCTATTTATTTGCACTTAATTCCATGAATGAAACACTCCTCCATAGAATTAGATGTGATTCTCACTCTGTTGTAGAACTTATATTCCATTTCTCGGATCATATGATTCACAACAAATTTTAACATTTCAAATGGCCAGATAGAAAAGTAAATTAAGAACGGAGTGAAAAAACTATCACAATTTATTTTTTATTTTAAAATTGGCACATCCAAGTTATCTCTTCATTTCACCTAATTTAAGAGTAGGGAGAAAGATAAAGAAAAGTACTCAAACTTCATGAGAAAGATATGAAAAAAACACAAATTTAATATATAAAAGAAAGTTTATACAACAATAATAAATAAACAATGCTTATCTGAAACTCTTTCTCAAAGCAAACTCCTTGTAGCCTCTCTTGGACTCTTTCTCTCTTTACAAGACTCTTGATTCTCTCTTAGAAGATATAAGGAAGAAGAAATCTCTCACCTCTCTCCCTCTCCAACAATTCATAGAAAATAATTTACACTTAAACTCACCACAAAACTTAAAGAACTAACTAAAAACTCTAAGTAAAGGACTAATGGACACAAAATATGGGTGGGGGGGGGCTTTTTCTGATCAATTTTTTTGTTCTAAATAGAGTCTAATGTTAGTTTTTTAAGATGTTCATCTAAAAACTCTTCAAAAAGCATCCAAATTTGTCAAATCTTCTAGAAACAGGCCTTGCACCGACATTGGCGCCGTCAGCCCCCAGTCTGGCACCGTTGGCACTGAACATTACTTCCAAAAGAACATTTTGACTCCAAATTTCATCCATTTTGCTTCCTTTTGCTTCAAGTGCTAAACATCAACAACCTGCAATAAAACATCAAAAATACCTTCCTTTAAGGGGTAATATCACCAAAGATGAGTATAAAATATATGTCTAAAAAGACATATATTTTTGGTGCATCAAAATCCCAAAAAGTTAAATGTTACTTGTCCTCATGTAACTCCTTTTCTACATAAAAATATGAATTATGGTAAATAATTTTAAATTTTAGATTACCATTTTTTTTTATACTAAATATAATAGCTTAACTTCAAAAAAATGTAAAATAACTCCAGTTAATACTAAAGGTATAAGAATATCTAGCAGTCAAGTCTAAGATTTTTTATTCTCTATTCTTTTCAAGGAAAATTTCAAATTGTCATAGTAAAGAAACTTAGAATATCCATATGAAAAAGAACTTCAATAAAACTTAGTAAATGTGCTAAAACTTAAATATAAGTTTAGAGACTGTAGCCAAGCCTTCTTTCTTAAGTTGATTTAAGTGAAACCAATTTTTGATTAGACATCTCCTCAAGCTTCTCCTCGCATTATTTTCTTTTCTTCTCTTTTCTTTTCTTTTCTTTTCTTTTCTTTTTTTTTTCTTTTCTTTTAGGATCATTTTCAATCCTTTTTCTTTTCTCTTTTTTTTCTATGCAAGGATTATTATATCTTGATAGCCTTTAATGATTTTGAACTTCACTATCCTCTTCATAAAGCTAAAAACCTTTCACATTCCCTCACTTTATAAATTCATATTAGCTTTGAATATTTTTCATAAAGTTTTATTCTTTTCTTCTTACATGAGACTCTAACATTCTTAATACTTCAAAAATATAAGTTCCTTTACTTACAATGGAAAAAGTGTAGTCTTATTTTATCATACCAAATACCTTAATCTCTAAAATTAACCTTTATTATTAAAAGTTTTTACTTAAGTTTAATATATATTTTGAAACACAAATATAGTTATCTAAAGTCACCCTCTAAACCAAAAGGTCATGTTAAATTAAAAATTTTGAAAATATAGCTAATTGAGGACAAATAAAATTAAGTTTTTGTCTTTAAAAAGAAATTTTTATTTCCCCCCAAACTTAAGTTTTTAGAAGATTTAACATGAAAAACTTAAAAATAACGGGTGAAAGAAAACATTTAATGCATAAAGAAAACACTTACCTGTGAAGGTTCTGATATTGAAACTTAACTCTGAAATATTACAGGTGCTATTATGAACAGCTACAAGACTTAAAACATTAAATAACACATAATACATATAAAAATTTGATTAGAAATAGTTAACTGCAAATACATTTAACAAAGCACTAAAAACTAACAATAATATTAAAATAAATTCCAATGCAAAAACAATTTTACAACCTACTGTTTACAATACAAAATAATATCTAAAATAAAGCAAAGTATCACCCTCTAAAAACAAACAATAAGAACAATTAAATACAACCAACTGTAAACTAAAAAAAGATCAAACTATGATAAAGTAAACATCGCCGGTCATCATCATCATCTTCTTCTTCTACATCAAAGTTTTGTTGCTCATATAGGGTAAAAATAGGGTGAATAGGAAACTGAACTGAGTGTACACCCCTCATGTATCTAACCATCACATCATCATAATTTGCATCATACTCAAGCTTCTGTTTCTTCAAATTGTCATTATGTGCATTTTTGGCCTCTAGATTTTCCATCCTGCTTTCCATCCTTAAGTTATCTCCCTGTTGGATCATCATCTGCTCAATAAGTCCTTGGAGAGTAGGGGTACTAGCAATAGTAGGAATATCCCTACTCCTACTTCCAGATCTCCATCCAATATGAGATTCATAAGTTTTAATATTTTCAAGCCCAATAGGTTTTAGAGTTTCAATCTTTTCCTCATCCATTCCAACACTCATCTTTAATCACACTCACACATACGTAAAGCAAAACAATTATAATTGAACTTCGAAATCAAGCCACAACACTAGAACACTGAAAACTAAACTAAACATACAATTAAAGTTTTATGAATTTAAGGCAGAGTAAATCCAACACAATCACATAAGAAACATAAATAATTTAAAACAGTAGAGAGTCCAACTTCTTCAATTATTCCTCTTCATCTTCAGTGCTTTCTTTTCCTCTAATATCTTCCACAGACTGGTAATGGATGTACAAGTTGTAGAAGGGTCAGTACGGAATTTGATCAGTCAAATTTTCATTAATCCATCCATTTTTCTTGAACATCTACACCAAACTTGCTTCAATTATTCCAGTACGATCAAAGTTTTCTTTCGTCCTCCAATCTAAGTGATAAAAAAGGTAACTAAGATTTCCTATTACATACATGATACTCTAAATTTCTCTTTCAATTTTCTTCATTTTCTTCTCAAAAGCTATTGAAGTTCCAACTATATAGGGCATTAATGGTGTTGAAGCATATGATGAATTATCCAAGATAATATCCAATGCTTCACTTCCATTCCCAATATAGTTTTCATCAATAGGAATCATGGGCTCCCAGGGTAATAATACTTTCTCCCAACTTTCATATGACACTTAAGATTGGCTACAAGGTAAGAAGATTGTAGAAGGATGCCCCAGTTCATATATAGGCCCATTCATAATAATGCCCATTATAGATTTGAAATAATTGATCCCACATCAATGGGTTTTCCCATTTGAATGCAATAGTTTAAAATTGTAATTTTTTGTAACTCTACCAATTTTAAAGTAGGGAGTAGTTTTGCAGAGATGAAGAGATACCATTGTTTAGATATCAGATTAAGTAGTGAGGCAAAGAAATTAACATACCCCTCGTCTCTAATTTCTCAACTATCATTTTCATCCGTCAGAAATTGGTATACATAATGCATCATATCTTTTGTTGAGATAAAATTTGTACAATGACAGATTGGTATGCTTTCTATCATATATAAATCATTAATTCGAGGTGGAGTAAATGGTACACCCTTACTTCAAATAAAGACAACTCCTTGGGTAATTCCATGTAAGTTAGCATCGAATTCCTTTACCACTGGAATAACTATTGCAGCAGTAGTGTAACATAGAAATTCCCAGCCTCTCTGTATTATGATTTTCTCAATCTGTGAACTTGGATTACTCAGTCCATGATTGACAAAGACTCTCTCCTTGATAAGTCTCTTTTTTGTGATGACTTTGTCTAGTCAAAACTGATAAACTTTCCTCTGTTGAAAAATCCATACCTTGAAGTATTTATGGAATTAAAAGCCAAGAATTTCAGAATCTGGAAGTTTATGGTCATCCAAAGTGGTCTTCATGCCTCTAAAAACACCTCTAGGCAGTTATTTCGAAGTGCAATCTCGCCAAAGTCCACTAAATTCATCCTAAACCGCAGGAACTGCTCTGGGCGCTGTCGACGCTCCCGATGGCACTGTCGGCGCTAGAGGCCAATATTGCATTGCTTCTCTTTTGGTTCAATTCAAGTCCAATTTTTTTTTTCCAATACCAATATTTGTCTTGATTTATGATATATAAAATTGTGTAGGATTTTAAGATATTATTATTTC
>JXCR01114486.1:0-13394 GCA_002079205.1 Phalaenopsis hybrid cultivar | reverse complement strand
TGTAAGTCGATAGGATAGGATCCAATTTAGTTTTGCCTCCTACATAGGCTAAAATGTGTATTGCATGCATGAAACACTTCAAATTTATTCATTTGATACAACTCCACTTGAGTTTCCTACTTTTGACCTTCATTTGCAATATTTGGTGGATGCTAAAGTTGAGGTTGTTCTAGCAGCTCAGCACAAAGAGATCATTGTAAGAAGGGGTAGGTCATATACAAAGGAATATAAATATATTTCCTATCCTCGGGGGTTTTGTTTTCTATGGTTTGAACAATTTGATAGAGTTAGAAATCCATGACAAGTTCGGTTGTAAACGAGCCGAGCTTGAGCGAGGTCAGGCTTGGCTTGTGTTTGGCTCGTTCGAAATAGCTCGTGTTCGAAATCGGCTCGTGTTCGAAATTGGCTCGTGAACAGTGTGTCGTGTTCGGATCGATTTAAATATTCATGTTCGTGTTCGGGTCGTGTTCGACTCGAAATTGGCTCGAAAAAATTAAATTGAAAAAAATAGATGTAAAATGTGAGATTCGAACCTGGACCTAATATATACNGTGTTCGAAATTGGCTCGTGAACAGTGTGTCGTGTTCGGATCGATTTAAATATTCATGTTCGTGTTCGGGTCATGTTCGACTTNGATGCTAAAGTTGAGGTTGTTCTAGCAGCTCAGCACAAAGAGATCATTGTAAGAAGGGGTAGGTCATATACAGAGGAATATAAATATATTTCCTATCCTCAGGGGTTTTGTTATCTGTGGTTTGAACAATTTGATAGAGTTAGAAATCCATGACAACTTCGGTTGTAAACGAGCCAAGCAAGAGCGAGCTCAGGCTTGGCTTGTGTTCGACTCGTTCGAAATAGCTCGTGTTCGAAATTGGCTCGTGAACAGTGTGTCGTGTTCGGATTGATTTAAATATTCATGTTCGTGTTCGGGTCATGTTCGACTCGAAATTGGCTCGGAAAAATTAAATTGAAAAAAATAGATGTAAAATGTGAGATTCGAACATGGACCAAATATATACAAAAGAATGCACTAACTACATTACCACACGAGATGTTACGATTTAAATCTAGATATAAATATATATAATATATTATTTTATAAATAATATATGTAATATATTATTATATAAATAATTATATATTTTTTAATTTCGAGCTAAAACGAGCCGAACACGAGCGAACAAATAGTTGTTCGTATTCGGCTCGTTTATAATTCGAGCTTGAAAAACTTGTTCGTGTTCGGCTCATTTACTTAACGAGCGAGCTGAACATGAGCTACTTAACGAGCCAAACACGAGATGTTCGCGAACAATGAGGTTTTTTGACAGCCCTAATGACAACATATCACTTAGTTTAGGGGATTATGTTGTAATGTGGGTAATAATGATGCATTGCTCCTTCACTTATTCATCATCAGTTTGATTGGATTTGCTTTAGAATGGTACTTCGATCTACCTAATGAATACTTCAAAATATTATCCAAATTAGATGATGCATTTGTGAAGAGATTTATTAGAGCACTCAATCAAGCCACTATGAGTGATTTGATGTTGACACAACAAAAGCTTAATGAAATTTTGTTAGATTTTGTGCTTTGTTGGAGGAACCTAAGCGTGAAATGCAAACCTCAACTTTAAGAGCAACTTGATGTTGCTTTTCATAAAGCGTAAGATAAAAAGATTGATACTGACTTTGGTAAAAATGTCCTTAATCTAAACCTTTGTAACATTGATAAAGAATGTTGCAAGTTTGCAGGATACTACATGATCTTTGGTCTTAAAGGATGATGGTGATAGATCTATGGGGAAGAAACCTTTCGTCATGGGACATTCAAAAAGAGGTGAAAAAAACATGGCTTTGATGACATTTGATAGTAAACATAAGTCTGTCATGTTTACAAAGCTAAATTATCCACCTCATCGTTAGTGGAATTTCTATTTGTTAAGCAACAAAAAGCCAAAATAATTTCATTTAACGAAAAAAAGCATTGAAAAAATATTTAACAACTTTCTTAAATAGGAAATGTAGTTTCTCCACCAAAATACTAAAAGATGTAGAGAAGTCCAAAGAGCTCAGTTATTTTCTATACCATAAACATTTGGAGCATGTTCTACAAGATTGCTTCCCCTTCAAAGATTGGTTTAAGACATGAAAAAAGGCCAAAGAAATCGAAATTCTTGAGCAGTTCTAGAAGAAACCTATTGGGCAAGGATCACCCAAAATCATTTCAACCACTTCAACCATGCCTTCACTAGATGTTACTGGTATAATAAGAATAGAAGTTGTATTTTCTTTCATTTTAAATGAACATGTAAATTCAAGAGAGGTTAACGATATTCATCCTGACATTTATTGCACTTTTAATGATGAAATGAAAGAGGATATTTCTAGTTACTCTTATGTTTCCCATAATTGCATTTTTAATGCTTGGAATACTAATTATAATATTAAAAATAATGATATCGAGTGAGAGGATCAATATCTATTATTGTCATCCCTCGATGCATATATTGTGTGTATGATGTTCTTAGTGATTCATTAGATGACACGTGTCAGCCCAGTGAAGATAAATGCCTTGATATAGAGGCATCAGTGGAGTATTCAATTAAGGGTGATCCTTTTTATGTCTTTTGGAGAGGATATAAGTAGATACATCTAAGAAATGGTGAAGCTCTTCTCCCAAGGGTGTGTTAGCCTGCCTTCCATGAGAAAGAAAAAGATATCATTACACATAAGATTGGTTATCATCCTAAAGCTTAATCAAAATAATGGAACTGAATGTTTTTCTGGCAGAGTTGATTATAGTGTGTTGGTACATTTTAAGTAGCTATCAGAATCATTGAGCATTTATGATGCACTTTTACATTCTTTTGAGTTATGAGAAACTTTGGTAAAAGTTCTAATGAAACCTAAAATCTTTTATGATTATTATATTGATGAAAGGGTGAAGGAGCATGTACATCACAAGATATATTTGTCGTCACCTTCTCTTATCATGTGCAGGGCCACAGTGCAGCCATCGGGTTTACAACTCATGAACACTTTTTACCCATTTGGATTTTCATGCATGGGCAATCGGTTTTGCCCATGATGTCAATACCCAAGCATTTTCGTCGGACTCTAGGTAAATACATCTTGATTTTTACTAAAAAAAATTCACATATTTAAACTTTTGTGCATTGGATTGTAAAGACCCAAACAACACTGTTCCTGAAGAATGTTCCTCGGGCAAGGAAATACAAATAAAGTCTTATATTGACAAAGCTCGCTTGGATATATCTTCATCCTGGAGGTCAAAACTCTTGACACTTAGAGTCACCATTGGACACGATTGGGCTTGTCTGAGATAGTATGATTGTGCTATTTTTTATCCCCATGTATAATGCCAACTATGAATGTTGTTGAAAATTAAAGCTTGAGGTTTGATATAGAAACTATGAAACCAAAGGTTTATTAAAGTGGTTTCTCGAAGAAAACATTGTATGTTGACTCCAATTTGAAAACCATGAATTAAATCATGTGAGTCATCTACAGAGGGAATACTCCAAATGTAACAGGGAGAGTGATTGTTCCCTCAACACTCACAGGTTGATTATTAAAGTCGTAAAGAGGTCAAGTAGTAGGTTGCAATTTTCTTTTTGTCAACCCCATACCCATGAAAGTTGAATAAAATAAAGCAAAATTCACTTTACATTATAGTATGGTTCACCAATTTCTGTGCTTATAATAAGAAAATCTTTGTGAGGAATTTGAACATCCTCATAATCATATTCATCAAAGGTGATGGTATGGCTAACATGAGATTTCTTCGGGTAAATGCTCATAGGAAATTATAAGGACTTTCTTGAATATTAATGGTCCTCTCATGATTATTCCAATTACACCAACAGTCTGACAATTCTCCTGTTGTTCATTTCGTGTGCGTTGCCCCTTAGTAAGGAAATTATTTGTATGAAATATCTTACTTTATATAAATTTGACTAAACATTTATGTTGAATTAGATTTTTAATCTCTTATTTATGTTGGTGACATGCTTCAATGTTATGGCCATGACATCGATAAAATGACAATATTTTTCCAAATTTTCTGTATTTGGTCTTCACAAATGTATCCCCCTCAGAGTTTTTTAATCTTCAATTTCCATCAAAATCTTAACATGTGATGTTTTAAGCAACATATACTTCTTCTCTGGCTGAGATTTATGTTTTTCCAATATAGGATGCAAACCATGCTATCCTTGCGGCTCATACCTCTTTTGTTTAAATGCTTGACAAATTATCTATAGGTTTGTTCTTATGCTTTCTTGTGAATGGTTTACGTTGATTTTTGTATGTTTCAATAGTTATGTCATAATAATTTGTGACTTAACACGTTGGATGAGGTCAACTTATGAAGAAATGCCTCCTACAACAAAGATGAGTAGAAATTGACTGAAACCTAATCTCCCTAATAAAACATCTCTTAGTAATTATGGATCTACTACTAATATCCATAAGAAAATACCCCTTAGTAATTATGGATTTACTGTTAGGATTTTATGAGCTTCAATAAAAAACCTTAGGAAATAAGTCTTAAGTGACCCCCTCAGTTTGACAAATGGAGAGGTGAGAGGAGTATTTAATAATCCTTCAATTTGTGATGAATTTCTTGATACACCAAAATAATGTGTTATTTTAAGTATACATTTTATGCTTATTTTTTGTGATATTGAACTTTAAAGAAGGGTGTTTTCATATTTTTGTTGCATGTATTTCAATTTTAGGCATTTAGAGTAAAAGTATCAAAAAGGGGGAAATTTGGAGCCAAAATAGAGAACTTTGTGATTTTAGAGCTTGAAGCGTCATTTTCTAGAGAGCTGATGCCTGAAGTGTCATTATACAAAGAAGAGGTGCATGAAGCGCCTAAATTGGTGTTTGGAGTGCCATAACCCAAAACAACGCGAACTTAAGTAACTTGGCGCCTGAAGCGCCAGAGCTGGTGCTTGAAATGCCAAAGACGATATTTGATGGATTAAGGCGGTTCAGGACAAATTTTGAGAAGATTTTGAAGGCTTCAAATGTGTCAAACACCCCATGGAGTGATTCAATGCATCTAGACACTTTGGAAGGTTCTCTAATGAAAGGATATATCTCTTGAATGAATGGACAAGTCTTTTGGGATTCAAAAGATGTGACTTTTGAAAAGAATTTGGGAGGAAATTTTGAATTCTTTTTAAGAGGTGGCAACCACTAATTAAAAGGAGAGGAGTCTAGGGCTGAAGAGAGGTTTGGTCGCAAGAGAAGAGAGAGGCGAGAGGCCAGTGAAAGAGTGAGGAACTTGGAGATTTTCTTCTAGGGTTGTAAGAGGAGAGGGAAAGTGCTTAAAGAGAACTTCTAGGGATTTGCTTGGGAAGGAGTGTGAGATAAGTTGTGTTTTTTTTTTCTTTGTTTTGTAAACTTATTTTTATATATGAAATTTATTTTTTGTTGTATTCTTCTCATGAATTATGAGTAGTCTTCTTTATCTTTCTCCTTATAATGAGATCTGGTTTTGTGATNTTTGAATTCTTTTTAAGAGGTGGCAACCACTAATTAAAAGGAGAGGAGTCTAGGGCTGAAGAGAGGTTTGGTAGCAAGAGAAGAGAGAGGCGAGAGGCAAGTGAAAGAGTGTGGAACTTGGAGATTTTCTTCTAGGGTTGTAAGAGGAGAGGGAAAGTGCTTAAAGAGAACTTCTAGGGATTTTCTTGGGAAGGAGTGTGAGATAAGTTGTGTTCTTTTTTTTTCTTTGTTTTGTAAACTTATTTTTATATATGAAATTTATTTTTTGTTGTATCCATCTCATGAATTATGAGTAGTCTTCTTTATCTTTCTCCCTACAATGAGATCTGGTTTTGTGATNTTTTTATATATGAAATTTATTTTTTGTTGTATTCTTCTCATGAATTATGAGTAGTCTTCTTTATCTTTCTCCCTATAATGAGATCTGGTTTTGTGATGAATTGATTTTGTTTTATACGATTTTAAATATCAATAATTTGTGATGATTTAAACTTCGATCTTCATTTAATTTTTGATCTGGTCAATTGAAATATTAAAATGTGCTAAGAAACATATGATCCATAAATGCTATGATTTCTACAACATTGTGNGTTTTATATGATTTTAAATGTCAATAATTTGTGATGATTTAAACTTCGATCTTCATTTAATTTTTGATCTGGCCAATTGAAATGTTAAAATGTGCTAAGAAACATATGATCCATAAAGGCTATGATTTCTACAACATTGTCAGAGTCACATTCAATTCTTTGGGTGAGAATATAACCCATGGGGTTGAGTGCAAATAAATAGGAAAAAATACTTTATTGGACGCAAAATTGAAATTCCCAATTTGGTCTAGTTGATTGAAAACTAATGCGAGATTGNTTTAAGGTGACAGATTAAAATTCCCAATTTGGTCTAGTTGATTGAAAACTAATGCGAGATTATTAGCCTTCAANTTTAAGGTGACAGATTAAAATTCCCAATTTGGTCTAGTTGATTGAAAACTAATGCGAGATTATTAGCCTTCAGGCAAGGGAGAAGTGAGAGCCTTCGAGTGAGAGTCAGTATCCTCCCAATTTAACCACAAAATTAAGGACTAAACTCTAGATTAGTCAATATTTTTAATGCACTTAAAAGAGGGTAAATAATAAGATTGTTCTAATTTGGCACAATAAAATTATATATATATATATATAATTAAATGATTTTAATTTCTTCACAATCCATATACTCATTGTAACGGGGAATGATGCTTTCTTAAATTTGAACTCTTCGTCACAGAAACTTTATTTAGTTTTATAAGTTTACTTTTGAAGTTTAGCAATTAATTTATTTAACTTAGTTCTTTTAACTATATTTTATTTAGCATACACTTNTGTAACGAGGAATGATGCTTTCTTAAATTTGAACTCTTCGTCACAGAAACTTTATTTAGTTTTATAAGTTTATTTTTGAAGTTTAGCAATTAATTTATTAAACTTAGTTCTTTTAACAATATTTTATTTAACATACACTTAATTACTTTAGATTTGAATTTCACACTTAAGTTTAGTAGTTTGAATTTTGTGTTTTACATTATAATCATAAGAATTTCTAACTTCCCCATGAGATCGATACGTATGACTCCATTAGAGATTTTATTACTTGAGTGATACGTATACTTGTGTTATTATCACAGGTTTGGCAGTTTAAAGATTTTAAAAGATAAAAGCATCTTTACTAAAGTTATTGTTATTGACATTGAATTGAATATTTATTATTAGTAATGTCGCANTATAATCATAAGAATTTCTAACTTCCCCATGAGATCGATACGTATGACTCCATTAGAGATTTTATTACTTGAACGATACGTATACTTGTGTTATTATCACAGGTTTTGCAGTTTAAAGATTTTAAAAGATAAAAACATCTTTACTAAAGTTATTGTTATTGAGATTGAATTGAATATTTATTATTAGTAATGTCGCGTGTTTTTTATAATATTGAAAAATATTTACAAAAGCAACACAGAACAAATATCTGCATCATTGCTCAAACATTTTAATGAGCTTATCAAAGGTATGAATGATCCCCCTTATGATTGAATAAAACTAAGTTTGTTCTTGGCTTTTAAGAGTCAAAGAAAAAACTTAACAAAAGAGCGCATTAGAAGCTTGTTGTATATGCGTGATGGTTTTATAATGATCAACATGTTTATGTAAGTCAGACATCCCATCATAAGAATTAATGCTTAAAAGTTTAAACCTTGTTAGAAAAGGGTGTTGAAGGAATATCTAAGCAAATGGAGAAAATCCTTGAGAGCCACATCTAGCAAATAAATAGCTTCTATCCCTCAAAAAGGAACTCCTCTCACACTATATATCATAACTCATCTTGGATTGCGTAAGGCGGGACTACATGCTTTATACATATTGAGGCTTACGGTTACTCTTGAAAAAGGGAGGTTACTCTTGAAAAAGGGAGGTCAACGTGCAAAACTACTAGCTTTCTGGAGAGGATCTCAACTGAGTGTAAAGATGTCAATTGTCTACTTTTATTTAGTAAATTTTGAGGTATATGTGCCCCTCTAGTCTGCAAAATCATCAGTTATCAAGCCTCACACAGAATTTAGAGAATTTCATTTTAAGACTCCTCCATTCTTCATACATGATATTCATGAGGTGCAAGGAATGTTCCTTAACCAGAAGAATGATGTATATCATTAGGAAATGGAGTAAAGGCTTGGAATTCTAAACTTCAAAATTGTACCTTGGAATGATGGGTATTAGAACAAAAAGCTTGTGTATTGGGTTTGTTGGCTATTAAAAAAGTGTAAACTTCTATCACAAGACTTCCTTTCTCATAGATAGTGTCAAACTATTGCGTGCCAAAAACTCGCAACAATAGAATGAAATCTACTGACTTAGTAATGCACGAAGATCCGTCACAACACATATAATAGAAAAGTAGCAAGAGGAGAGATCGAGATTTTTTACGTAAGAAAATCAGAGGGGAAAACCACAGGCCCTTGCCTAATAAAAAAAATCCACTATAAGTGTATAAGTATAATGATATATTATTTTTCTCATAATTAGGATGACAAGATTATTATTTTTCACCAGAGATATCACGTTTGGTATATGACAAAAAATAAAATATAGATGTTAAGTACAAACACCATACTCTGGCTACGATAGACGTAAGCAATGATCACTAATGGGGGATGATAGACGACCATGGAGCAAATAAGTTATTGTCGGGACTTTAATATGGTTGTTATACATTACAACCACATTTAGGATATGACGTTTACAAGCAATGGTCACAGGCAATCGAAGGTTGGCAATAGTGTTGAACAGTGCCAACAAGCTATGTTTGATGGTGGTTAGTGCCTACTGAGGCTGAAAATTCATCGAGTCTTCAAGCTAGACTGGGCTCTAGAATTCTTCTTCTTCCTCCCCCGCTCTATTTATAACATCTAGAGGAGGGGTATTTTAGTCTTTTAGCGAATAATTTTATAAACTGCCTGATCAAACAACCCATATTAATTCCCTTATTCACAAGAGTTTTTAAATGATTTGAGTGCCCTAATAACCTTATAATTGAGTGATCTTAGGCTCGCTAGATTCCTCTCATCAAGATGCTCAATTTGAATCTAACAATGCCAAATTTAGAGTTCATATATATTTAAAGAAGACACAAAATCACATTACCGCTGGATGTGTTCTGATTTAAACTTAGATATAAATATATATGATATATTATTATAAAAATAATATATATAATATATTATTATATAAATAATTATATGACTTTTTTTTAATTTCAAGCTAAAACGAGTTGAACACGAGCTCACAAAGAGTTGTTCGTGTTTAGTTAGTTTGTTTAACGAACGAGCCGAACACAAACTATTCGCAAATAATGAACTTTTTTTATAGCCCTATGCCTCATCAATCAAATGAGAATAAGGGTCTGTTTGGGGCAGCTGCAGCTTATCCAACTTATCCAAATAAATAGTTTATCCTGATAAGTTGTTGATCAGCAGATGATCTTGATAAGCAGACTGGTTGTTCGGTTTGTGCGTTTGAAAAATAGCTCATTTGTACTTATTTCTGAATTATTGACAATTCTGCCCCTATGCATACATTTTAATTTAATTTAGTCATTTTATATAAAATTTAGCATTAATTTTAATTTAATTTCTATTTAGCCTTTCAATTATAGTTCAATAAATTAATTTATGATTAACATATGATCATTTATCAATTAAGCATTTGTTAGTATTTATTAAGTTAATTTAAAATAAATTCTATATGAATAAATTAAATAAATAAATGCTATCAAATAGTTAATAATAATTAATAAATAAATTCTATACTTAAGTTCTCTCTTCATCCTTCCTCTCTCTCGGGCTCTGATTCTCATCGCAGCCCTGTTAGCCAGATAACTCCATGGAAGCTCGTCGTAGGAGGAAGAAGAATAAAGGAGGGTAGTAAGGGGATGAAAGACGAGGGATACCTTTCTGAATGGTTTCGGGTAGGAGCAAAGAGGAAGCAGACGACAGATGGGAGTTTTGAAGAGCTTTGTATGTCGCGATCCTAGTTGCCTTCCCAACTAACTCTAATCGCGATCATATCGCTAGGGTTTCAATGGCAAAGGCGAGGGTTCTCGGGCGGAGCCGGGAGGAAGGGGAAGTGGGCGAGGGTATTTGGGCAGATCAAAAGAAAAGCAGGAGATACGCGAAGAAGAGGCAAAAACGTCAAATGCAGAACGAAACGCACGTGGGGCTCCACCTAGGCACGTGTTTAATTAAAAAGAGAAACAGAGTTTTCAAATAAGTTTTTCAAATATTTTTTTCAAACAGTGAAACAACGTTTTCAAAATGCATTCGTAGCTGATAAGCTGCCCCAAACACATCCTAAATCAATAATTGCAGTAGATTAATTTTAATGAACAAAAAAAAATTCAAAATGTTTTAATTAATACTATCACCATAATGAATTTAAAAATTATTAAATTTTTTTTCAAATAAATATAGCATAAAAATTTAATCAAGTTCTTACAAATTATATTGTTTAAGCTAATTAAATAATAAAAAATTTAGTTTAATCAAAGCTTAAAAAGAATATTTTGCATCAATATTTTTTTTCTATTTATAGTAGCGATAATTACTTTTATTCTTTTCTAATTTAGCAGAGTCACGAGTCACCAAACACTTTGACCTACAAATTGAAGCATCACTTTATTCCAAAATCTAGAAAAAATGGAAGATTTTCTCACAAAACCCATCAATTCATATGTATTTACACATCTATCCTCTAAAATTTTTATTTTTATTTACACAAAAAAAATATGTGTTCCATTTTTAAAAATTAAATTAGTGATATTTTTTTATATGATACAAAAACATTTGATGAAATAAATATAACAATTAAAATTTAAATGCACACATATAGCATATATTTTATAAAGTCGTGTGATATTTATAAGAAAAAACAATTTTATAAATGCTTAGAAATAACATTTATTATTAGTGGCCCAATTCTATAGTACATTAATTAAAAATTAATTAAAAATCTTAATAAATCATGATTTGTTTGGGTTAAATAGAATCTTTGAAACTGCTAAAAAATAATATGATGTTCAAAAAGTTATGATGACGATTATATATTCTTTTTTTTTTAAAGTAAAGCTGACATCGCACCAAATCAAGTTCAATGAGAAAGCACAGATTTCTGCAGCTGCTTTTTGAAAAAGCTGCCAAAAGGTTGTTTACCTGAACAAATAAAATTGTGGTGGGGTGGTGTCTAGGGCTGTAAACGAGCCGAGCTCGAGCTACCTGAGCCTCGGCTCGTTTCAGTTTCGTTCATGTTCGAAATGGCTCGTGAACAATGTGTTCGTGTTCGGCTCGAATAACATACTCTTGCCCGTGTTAGGTTCAAAATAGGCTCGAATAACATCAATAACACCGTTAACACAACAATAATGCCCGAAAAACACCAATAACATCAACTTACATTGCCGAATAACGCGGATAACACCCGTATTCTTAATTACATGGGTGTTATTTTGCGGTGCATCGGTGTTATTCCACGGTATTACACCAATATACCCGTGTTATTAAAAACACGGGCGTAGGGTGTTATTCCTCGATGTATCGTCGATACCCCGGAATAACACCGCAGAATTTCGTGGTATATTTATATTATTTATTCATTAATTTATTAATTTCTTTTCGAGCCAATTCAAGGCGAACATGAGCGAACGAATATTTACTCGTGTTCGGCTCGTTTATATTTCAACCTTAAAAATTTGTCCGTTAACCAGCACATGTTTCAGTCCGTGTTCACGAACCAAACACGAGCTACTTAATGAGCCGAACATAAACTGTTCACGAACAACGAACTATTTTGACAGCCCTAATGACACCCCAAACGGACCCTAAGTAAATTTTCTAGAAAACTCTCAATCTTCTCCTATCAATGATCCGTACATCCATTTTGCTCTCTTAAATCTTATGGAATATTGCTTTTTGCAAGTTGATTTATATTTAATATTAAAATCGGAGCTTAGACTTTTGTGGAATTATTTGAAGCAAAAAATAAATAAATAAATAAATAAATAAATAGATGAAGATCGAATCTTAGTCGCATGAAAATTTAGATTTTTAGCATATGATCTTGAAATTGGATATGTGATGGGCCAAAAAATATTCTCATAAAAAAAATTAATAAATATATCCACATCATCATTTTTTTCTAATTTTAGGGAGATTTATATAAATAAAGTTCAAATTCTTTGCATTTATATATCTTCCTCCTAAATTTTAATCTCTAAATATATGTCATCAACATTTTTTGTGGTATAAATATAAAAAGTTAAGTTTTGGAGTTAGATGTGCCGCTCGTCATGACTCTTTGGTTGACATATGCAAAGTCAGTTCTAAGTCCCTCGGGGTCACAGGTTTGAGTCTGCCTATGTGCGGGATTGAGTAGTTATACACATGAGGTTGGTTGGGGGCTGGTATCAGAGCCTTTGACCAATCTTAAAAAAAAAAAAAAAGTTTAGGAGTTAGATATGTAAATACATAGGAATTAGGCGGTATGTATGTAAATGACTCAAATTTTTAATGTAATATATTTATATAAAGAGGATTAAAGTCAACTCAAAAGGCTGATCTACTTTGAATTGGTCCACCCTCTCTTAATTCTTCTTCCATGTAGATGTCACTAAAAATATTTGGTTAACTTCAAAATTAAAAGGGATTTGAAGCTATAATTGCATATTAAAGCTCAGGTCAATCCTTTTAATGCTTCATGATTCTAATTACATTTGACTTAGATCAGTTCTTCACCTTCTAATACAGAGTGGAATTAATTGGCACAAGTTATTTGAGATATTGATCTTAAAGTCTTCTTTTAGCATAAATACTACTTCACTTTTTTTTTTTTTTGTTCGATGGATTGATTGTACTAATTTGTTGAATCGTGATTTCCTCGTGAATTACACCTAAGGAATAGATTATCAATAAGGAGAGAGAGACAGAGAGACAGAGAGAAGTGAATAGTAAAGAATAGCAATCCGTCATGATTATCCGTACTTATTTATAAAATGATTTCCATATTTGTTAGAATAATTTTATTATTTTGTGTGTGCGAGTTTATCGTCCAACCGTTCTCTGGCTCGGCCGACTATGCTTTATTGGTCTTGGTTTGGCAACATCAATTCGATTGGCTTAGCTTGGTCGATTTGGGCTGACCAGTTGATATGATTCGATTGTTGATTCTTAACTTTCGATGAGGAGCCTCTGGGCGACTCTAAAATGATCAGAGATACTAGGGAATCATATCTTCTCTTGGACCAACTCTCTTGTGATATTTCACTTGGG
>JXCR01114481.1:203469-215546 GCA_002079205.1 Phalaenopsis hybrid cultivar | reverse complement strand
ATTTAAATGAAACTTGATTTAGCCTAAGTCACTACTAAGCCCTTAAGACCTAGGAGAGTGTCTTAATTAGTTTTGAAAATATTAAGCTTTAAGTGGTCATAATTCATGATTTGAATCTTATTTGAAAATCAAAATAGGGGCATTAAGTTGATTAGTTATTGACTTCAAAAGATACCCAAGTCCTAGGTTCATTTTATTTTAATAAACTTCCAAATTTTAATAATCTAAAAATTTATTAACTTACTACAAAATAGGGGTATTAAATTGATTAATTGTTGACTTCAAAAGTCATACCCCTAAGTCCTGGGCAATAAACTTCCAAATTTTACTAATTTAGAAATCTATTAACTTATCTTTTTAATTAAGAAAGTAAGGTTGGTTTCAAATTTAATAATTTAGAAAATTTATTAACTTATCTTTTCAATTGAGAAGTGGGTTGGTTTCTACCAATTAACCCCTTATGTTTCAAACATCCAAATTAAGATCAGAGGTTGCCCATTTCCCTCTTTAAATTACGCCTAAATGTTAACTAAGGCTAAATTTCCAAAATTACATGTTTGCCCCTAAAGCTTTAACACTTCATAATTTGTCCAATTCAATTCAAATGACTTTAAATTTTTTATCGTACGTCATTCATGGGTTAATTAAGACATCAGAAGAGAAAATATGATTTTTGAAAATTTAATGTAATTTATATAATTATTTTTATTCAAAAATAAGATTTTTCAAAGAATATTCTTAACTTGACCAAGGTAAATCCTAATCCCATAATTTTTTTACTGGAGGTAGACCTAGACGAGTGAAGCCTTTAGACCAAATTTCATGATTTTTTGAATTTTATTTGAATTTTAAGAATTATTTTAATTTATTGGGTATTTATTAATTATAAAATATTTTAAATAGAGAAAATTAATTTTTATATTTTTTAAAAGTCCTCCTGAGGTTAGAGAACTCAAAAGAGAAGATTTTATATTTTTTTGAATTTTATTTGATTTATTGGAATAATTTTAGTGAAAACTCATTTTAGCCTTTAAAAATCATTTTTTAAGCTTTAAAATTCAATATCTTTATTTAGAAAGCCAGGAAAAATATTCGAAAAATATTCTAATTGTTCCTAAGTGCTTAGGAAACAATTTAGAACATTTTCATGAATTTTATTATTTTTATGATTTTTATGGATTTTTAAGTATTTTAAATATTTTAAAAATATGCTAAAAATAAAGTTTTTATTTTAATTATCATTTTATTTTTATAAAGTACCTCTGACCACAGAGAACTCAAAAAACTAAGTTTTATAATTTTTCAAGTTATATTTTAATTATTAAAAATTATTTTGGTGCCAAAAAATATTATTTATCTTTAAAAATCAACTTAAGTTACCAAATGAACTCAATGTATTTTTGAAATTTTTATGGTGAGTTCCCTGGATCCTAAACAATAATGGAGATTAAAATTCAAGTCATTTTATTGTTTATATTTTTCAAAATTAATTATGTTAGTGATTTAGGGTTTGTGAAGATCAGGTGTATTTTGAATGACTTGACTTATAAGAAATTTTCCCAAGGGTTCTCTGATCGTCATAAACCTTCCAAAATTTTTTTGAATTTTTCTAAGCAACATGCTAATTTATATGATTATTTTAAGCAAATAATGCATATAAACTTGAAAAATATGATTCTTTGTCTAGGGACCTTCTCTAACTTTGGAAAAAAATTAGGGAATGTTCCCTAAGACAAAGATAACAACTTGCTAAAATTTCAAGCCATAATGAAATGCCTATATGCATGGAGAATCAAAAGATTCAAATCAGTATTTAATTAAATAAAAATAAAATATGGATCACATGGACTTAAAATTATTTTCACATTGTTCTCTTCTGTTCACTGAGCAAGAGGATATTTTTATTTTATTTTTTGGCTTTGAAAAATTACAAATGAAAGGAGAGTTAACTTTTCCACTTCAAAGTTGGAAGCCACTGCAAAGGCACGTCACTATTTCATTTCTGCCCGTCTCTTACCTACCAATCATCTTAGTGAAGTGCCCCATGATCGAGCAACTTTGAACTATTTTTTCCAGCAGTTGAAGCCCATCAAAATTGGAGCTTTGATTTATAATGTTATAACTAGTTCTTTCATTGCCACTACTACTTCAGGTTTGGGATTTGCATCCTTGATCTTTTCCTTATGCTAGCAGGTTGGAGTTAGATTTGATAGCTGGGAAGAGATCTTGCAACCTCTTAAGTTCATTACCAGTGTAAATGTGAAATCTTATTCACATCATTCCATTTTTGGCTGAAGAGGAAGATTTTCTAGTCGTTCTGCTGCTTCAACATCTCGAGCTTCCACTTCACGTGCTTTTACATCCTAGGGTCAGACTTCTGGATCTGGTTCTTAGTCACAAATATTGTAGAGGATTTTGAATAACGTTAACTACACTATGGATAAGGTATTAAATTTATAAAATTTTGCAAAGCATATGGATGGATACATGATGAGACGTAGTGATTATGAGGAAGAATACAACTTAGCTATGGAAAACCTCAGGAGAGGTAATGATCATGTTGTTTTTCCTCAATATCTGAGATATCCATCATATGAGCCTGCAACTGCTTGGCATAGTGATGAGAGTGATTGATGCACCAAAAATATTGCGCTTTAAAGGAAGGTATTTTTATGTTTTTTTTGCAGGTTGTTAATTTATAGGACTTGAAGCAAAAAGGAAGAAAAAAGGATGGAATTTAGAGTCAAAATGGTGTTTTTGAAGACATACTCAAACCGACGGCGCCACGATGGACCAACGTTCTTGAAGAAATACTCAGCTCCGTTCTTAATTTACTTTTTAATCTGGCCAATTAAAATGTAAAATATATTGTGAAACATATGATCCGAGAGATGGAGTATGAGTTCTAAAACAGAGTGAGAATCACATTTAATTTAATGGATGAGTATTTCATTCCTGTAATTAAGTGCAAATAAATAGGTAAATATACATTTTTGGGCGTAGAAATGGAGATTTTAGGGCGAAAGGCTAAAATCCCCAATTTGTTCTTAGTGTTTAAGAACTAAAGCAAGTGTTAGCCTTCGGGGGAAGGGAAGTGGGAGCTCTAGAGTGAGAGCCAGTATCCTCCCAGACTAACCACAGATTTAGAGACTAAACCCGAGATTAATCAATTCTCTAAAACACTGAATCAGGATTAAGAACTAAAATTGCTTTATTTGAACAAATACATATTTAAACCATTTATCTCATCTCATTTCACCAAAAACTCATTGTAGTGAGAAAGATGATATTTAAATCATTTATCTCATCTCATTTTACCAAAAACTCATTGTAGTGGGAAAGATGCTTTTTCATATTAGATAACTTCATCACATAAACATAGTTTAGTAGTAACTAGTTAAACTTTGCATTTCAATTTTACGAGTAGATAATAATTTAGTTTTGATAGTACATCAAATATTCAAAATTAGTGGCAGTAATTTTATTTTATTGCTGTGAATTTCCTTGTTAGTTCATCATCTCAAATTTAAACCTTCCTCGTAGGATTGATATTTGGGGCTTAAATAGAAAGTCTTGTATTATTTTATAACGATACGTATACTTGTGTAGAATCTCTACCTAAATTGCTTAAATTTCTTATTCATAAAATAATACATCGAGTTTTTGGCACCGTTGTAAAGCGAATTCAACTTTATATATTTTGCACAACTATATCATTGGGATCAAGTTTTTGGCATCGTTGTTGGGAAGGTAACGGTAAATTAAATAGATTTGGTAAATTAGGAAATTTAGTGATAAACATAAAATATAAAACCAAATAAAAATTAAAAAAATAAAAAAATAAAAAAATCCAAAAAATATAATATAAAAATATACTTAAGAGTATTTTTAAGAAATTTTTCTTTGCTTATTATATTTGTTTATGTGAATTATTTGATCTAATGGTTTAGTACCTTACGAATCAGAATTAGAACGTACTATTAAAAAATTTTGAAAACAACAAAATGAAATTAAGAATTTAAAGGAAATGGCAAATAACTTAGATAATCAAAGAAATGAAAATCGACAAAGACCTTTAAAAGATTATGCTAATCCTACAACAGATAAACTTCACTTGACTATTCAAAATCTTGATGTTGCTACTAATTCATTTGAGCTTAAACCTGCTATTATCCAAATGGTATAAAATAATCAGTTTGGAGGAACACCTACTGAAGATCCAAACTTACATCTTGCTAGTTTTCTTGTAATATATGCTACTTTTAAATATGATGGAATGTCTAATGATGTTGTTAGGCTTAGACTTTTCCTTTTTCATTAAGGGATAAAGCTAAAGCTTGGCTAAATTCATTGGCACCTGGATCTATCAGAACTAGAACTATCACAAAAATTTTTGGCTAAATATTTTCCACCCTCGAAAACTGCTAAGCTTAGAAATGATATTTAATCTTTTTGTCAGTTTGAAGGGGAATTGATATATGAAGCCTGGGAAAGATTTAAAGATCTCCTTAGAAAATGTCCAAACCATGCTTTACCAGATTGGATAATAATTCAAACTTTTTACAATGGATTAGTAGGATCACTGAAATCTATTATAGATGCTGTTGCAGGTGGATCAATAATGTCAAAACCTTTTGATGAAGCATAATCTTTAATAGAGGAAATGGCCACTAATAATTTTCAATGGCCCTATGAATGGGTAAATTCTAAGAGAGTACATAGTATTCATGATTCTGATGCAATGTCTATTTTAGCATCTCAAATTGCCGCTATATCGAAAAAGATAGATCAAATTTGAGTGAACTATTCTCAAATACCACTAGTATTAAAGGAAAATTCACTAGGGCACATAATTTATACTCAATCATAATATGAAACTTTGAATGCTATACATAATTAAAATAATAATCCCTATTCTAATTATTATAACCCTGGATGAAAAAATTACTCTAATTTTAGTTAGAATAATTATAACAATTCCGTGAATCCTTCAATAAATTCAAACAATCAAGGAAATCCTAACTATCGACCCTATTATCCTCCTAGATTTAACTCTAACCCTAACCCAAAAGTTAAGGAAAAGAAGTTGACATTGGAAGAAGTAATGTTGAACTTGGGAAATCAAATTCAAAATCAAGGGGCTCCTATTAGAAATATTGAAAATCAATTAGGACATATTGCTACTGCACTTAGTAACAGACCTTTAGGAATTCTTCCGAGTACTATGAAAGTTAATCCAAAAGATCAAAATAAGGAGAAAATTAAAACTATTCAATTATGAAGTGGAAAAGAAGTAGAAATAAGAATCTAATGAGAAACTAAACTTTAGGAGGAGAAGGAAGAGATTGAAAACGACCACAATCAAAATGAATTGATACAAGTTCCTTTAGAAAATCCACTACCTCTGTTTCTTCAATGATTGAAGCAGAAGAATAAAGATAAAAATTTACAAAATTTTTAGAAATCCTTAAAAATTTAACGATAAATATTCCTTTTGTTGAGGCTTTATACAAATGCTAAAAAAGATTTTAAACAAATAATGAAAGAAGTTGTTAAAAAAAATCTTAAAATGATTAGATGTTGGAATTATATATCCTATTTCAGATAGTGCTTGAGTAAATCCAATTCACTGTGTTCCAAAGAGGAGGAGTGATAGTTGAAGTAAATGAGAAAAATGAATTAATTCCAATAAGAGAAGTTACTTGTTGGCGAATTTGTATAGACTATAGAAAATGAAACATGGTCACCGGGAAAGATCACTTTCCTTCACCCTTTCTAGACCAAATGTTGGATAGATTAGCTGGAAAAAAATATTACTGCTTTCCAGATGGATATACCGGGTATCACCAAATTCCATTTGCTTCTGAGGATCAAGAGAAAATAACATTTACAAGCCCTTATGGAACATTTGCTTTTCGTAGAATGTGTTTTGGATTATGTACTGCACCTGCAAGATTTCAAAGATGTATGATGTCAATTTTTAGTAATTTAATTGAACATGGACTGGAAGTATTCATGGATGATTTTTTCTGTATTCGGGACTTCATTTGAATTATGTTTAAATAATTTAGAAAAGTTCTGGAATTATGTGAAAAAATCAACCTAGTACTAAATTGGGAAAAATGTTAATTTAGGGTTGCAGGAGGAATTATACTTGGGCATAAAATTTTTGAAAAATGGCATGGAAGTAGATCCTGCAAAAATTCAAGTTATTGACAAATTACCACCTCCTACTACGGTTAGAGGGGTAAGAAGTTGTCTAGGACATGTTGGTTTCTACAGGCGTTATATAAAAAAAATTTCAAAAATAACTAAGCCATTATGTCAACTTTAAGAAAAAGATACGACATTTGATTTTATTGAGGAATGCATAAAAGCATTTAACTGTTGAAAGAAAATATAAATCATTGCACCTATAGTCATTCCACCTGATTGGGAGAAACCATTTGAAATAATGTGTGATGCTAGTGATTATGCTATTGGAGCTATTTTAGGAAAAAGGCACAACAAAGATTTTAAAGTAATATGTTATGCTAGTAGAACTCTAAATGATGCTAAAATTAATTACACTACTACTCAAAGAGAGTTATTAGCTATAGTCTATGAATTTGATAAGTTTAAACCTTACTTAATTTGAGCCAAATGTATAGTGCATACAGATCATTTGACTATTAAATATTTAATGCAAAAGAAGGATGCTAAACCAAGATTAATTAGATGGATACTTCTACTGCAAGAGTTTGATTTTATGGTAGTTGATAGAAAGAGAAATGATAATCAAATAGCTGATCATTTTTCTAGACTAGAACAAGAAAAATTAACTAATTTTGCAAATGAAATTTTGGAAACTTTCCCTGATGAGAAATTATATAATTTTTATGTAATGAATATATCGTGGTATGCAGATATAATAAATTATATTGCGAGTGATATTCTACCACCAGATGTGAAGAATAAAAAATTAAAGAAATTTATTTATGATTCAATATTCTATTTTGGAGATGGCCCATATTTATATAAACAGTGTAAGGATCTAATTATTAGAAGTTGTGTTTCTTATTGAAGAAACTCAACAAATAATTGAAAGATGTCATGATTATGAATTTGGAGGACATTTTGGAACAAATAGAACTGCATATAAAATTTTGCAAACTTGATTTTATTGGCCTACTCTTTTTAGAGATGTTAATGAATATATTAAAACATGTGATTGATGTCGGATTTATTGGCCAACTCTTTTTAGAGATGTTAATGAATATATTAAAACATGCGATCGATGTCAGTGAGTAGGAAATATTTTTAGAAGAAATGAAATGCCTCTAAATTACACATTAGATGTTAAAACTTTTGATGTGTGAAAATTAGATTTTATGGGACCATATATGCCTTCATTTGGAAATTTATATATATTACTTGTTGTTGATTATATGTTCAAATGAATTGAAGCTATTGTTGTACCTAAATGTGATGCTCAGAGTGTTTCAAAATTTTTAAATAAAAATACGTTTACAAGATATGGAATGCCGAGAGTAATTATTACAGATTGAGGATCCCATTTTAGGAATAAGAGAATCGAGAAATTGACTAAAAAATATGATATTATGAATAGATTCTCTACTGCTTATCATCCTCAAATGAGCGATCTAGCAGAGATATCAATTTGTGAAATAAAATGAATCCTAGAAAAAGCTGTAAATGTCTATAAATTGGATTGATATGGTAGATTAGATACTGCACATAGGCATACAAAACTGCTTATAAGAACTGCTTATAAGACTTATAAAAGATGCTGGTGAGAAAAGATTATTGCAACTCAATGAACTTGAGGAGATAAGAAAAAAAGCATAAGATAATGCAAAAATCTATAATAAAAAAAATGAAAATATGGCATGATTGGAGGGTTATTAAAAAAAATTGAACCTAGACAAGAAGTTCTATTATATAATAGTAGATTCAAATTATTTCTGAAAAACTGAAATTTAGATGGTGACTAGAGGAAAATATGTTGAGATTTTCATACCTATTTTATAATATTTTTGATGATATTGCACTTTAAAGAAAGCTATTTTTGATGTTTTGTTGCAGGAATGATGAACTAGGGTCATTGGAGCAAAAGATGCAAAAAGGAGCGAATTTGGAGCGAAAAGGTCCAAAATGTGAAGAATTGAACTAGGGCACCAACTGCGCCATCGACCTCGCCAACGACGAGATTTTCCCGAGACTCCAGAATTAATTCATTAAGAAGGTCCACAAACGACGCTCTCGAGGCCGCCGACGGAGAGCTCGGCGGTTATGCCCAATCAGGCTTTAGATAAGGCCAAATTTTGAAGGGATGCTTAGGCAACTCTTGGAAAAGCTCATCCACAACTTTAAAAGAATGTTTTGGCCAAAAATTGGGGGGGCCTAGAGGAGTCTAGAATTCCTGGAGGTCAGAAAGGTTCCATTAGTGTTTGCTAGAGTGTAAAAATTGTGACGAATTCTTCGAGAGATTGTAAGAGTGAAGGGAAAGTGAGAGAATTCTTCCTCCTTGCTGCTTCGAAGAGGAATTTTGTGTGTTGTAAAGAAAGTAAGAGATTCAGAGGAACTTCAAGGAGTTTTCCTGGGGAGAAATGAGAGATAAGTTTATTTATTACTGTAGTTTGTATGGTTTGTTGTGTTTTCCCCATGAGATTTGAGTAGTTTTCTCTGTCTTTCTCCTTGTCTTGAGATCCGTGAAATGGTGATTTGAATTAGTGAAGCCATAAAAATGTTTAAGAACTTGTAATGATATTTTCACTTTAATCTTAATTCGATCTTAATTTACTTTCAATCTGGCTAATTGATTTGTTAAAATATGTTGAGTTTTATAACTAAAGTGAAGGATCCAAGATTCAGGGAGGTCAAAGCCCTTGGAAGTTGGGTGCAAATAAATAGGAAAATATTATTATCATCCAAGATTCAGGGAGGTCAAAGCCCTTAGAAGTTGGGTGCAAATAAATAGGGAAATAAATTATCGGGTCAATCTGACCAATTGATTTGTTAAAATATGTTGAGTTTTACAACTAAAGTGAAAGGTTACATTCTAAGATTCAGGGAGGTCAAAGCCCTTGGAAGTTGGGTACAAATTAAATAGGGAAATAAAATTATCGGGCGTAGAATTGGAGATTTTAGAGTGACAAACTAAAATCTAATAGGGAAATAATATTATCGGGCGTAGAATTGGAGATTTTAGAGTGACAGAATAAAATCCCCAACTAAGGATTTAGGGAGGTCAAAGCCCTTGGAAGTTGGGTGCAAATAAATAGGGAAATAATATTATCGAAAATAGAGAAATAATACTATGGCGTAGAATTGAAGATTTTAGAGTGACAGACTAAAATCCCCAATTCGGTCCTATCGTTTGGCTGTGATTTAGGGAGGTCAAAGCCCTTGGAAGTTGGGTGCAAATAAATAGGGAAATAAAATTATCGGTATTTAGGGAGGTCAAAGCCCTTGGAAGTTGGGTGCAAATAAATAAGAAATAATATTATCAGGCGTAGAATTGGAGATTTTAGAGTGACAGACTAAAATCCCCAATTTTCGCCTATCGTTTGGGTGCTAAGGTGTAGATGTTAGCCCTCAGGCGAGGGGAACGTGGGAGCTCCGAAGTGAGAGCCGGTATCTTCCCAGCCTAGCCGCCGATTCAGTAAACAAGCGTAGGATTAGTCAATGTTCCTTATGCCTGGACCAAAGGGTAAACAATAGGTATGCTCCTATTTGTCACAATATAATTTGAACTGATTCACTTTATCCATTCACTATAATTTCTTGACAAGGAGAAGGATGCTTTCTTATATATTGAATATCACATTAAACCATCATTAGAATCATTAGTTATTTATTAGTTATTAAAATTACATATTTATTTCAATTGCCTATTAGAGATAGATAAGCAAATTGAACTTCGTTGTTGTGATTAAAGTATTGCTTTTCTAAAACCTTAATTCATAGTTCTAAACTTACTCCCTATGGGATCGATATCTAGGACTCCATTAGAGCCCTATATTACTTGAGCGATACGTATACTTGGATTGATAAGTGTGACTTCACAATTATTGAATATTTATTTCATCCATATTTATCGAATCTATAACTACTATTAAGGATTTGGTACAGTTGCTGAGGAAGTAAATCTTTTAGCAGCAGTATTAAATACTTATACTTTTAAGCATATATAAAGTCACGGTCAAGTTTTGGCGCCGTTGCCGGGGTGTGAGTAACGGACAAATTAGGATTATTAGAAATTTTTTACTTGAATTGCAACTTATTTTTATATTTATTTATTATTTACTGAGTGTACTGATTTCAAATTGTATGCGTAAATTTGGACCTGAAAATCTTATACCTTACGATTCAGAATTAGAATGCACTATTAGAAAGACAAGAAGATTGAGAAGAGAACCTAGAAATTTTGATACAATGGAAAACATTATGACCAATCAAGAAATAGAGAATGAATCCTAGAAATTGTGATACAATGGAAAACATTATGAACAATCAAGGAATAGAAAATGAACACCAATAGACCTCTACGAGATTATGCAAATCCTACAGCAGATGAAATTCACTTATCTACCCAAAACCCTGATGTAGCTGCTAATTCATTTGAGCTTAAACGAGATTATGCAAATCCTACAGCAGATGAGATTCACTTATCTATCCAAAATCCTGATGTAGCTACTAATTCATTTGAGCTTAAACCTAATTCTACAGCAGATGAAATTCACTTATCTATCCAAAATCCTGATGTAGCTGCTAATTCATTTATCCTACAGCAGATGAAATTCACTTATCTATCCAAAATCCTGATGTAGCTGCTAATTCATTTGTGCCTGAACAATCCAGGAATAAAGAATGAACACCAACCTAGACCCCTAAGAGATTATGCAAATCTTGCAGCAGATGAAATTCACTTATCTATCCAAAATCCTGATGTAGCTGCTAATTCATTTGAGCTTGAACTAGAAATTGTGATACAATGGAAAACATTATGAACAATTAAGGAATAGAAAATGAACACCAACCAAGACCCTTAAGAGACTATGCAAATCCTACGGTACATCAAGGAATAGATAATGAACACCAACCTAGACCCCTATGAGATTATGCAAATCCTACAGTAGATGAAATTCACTTATCTATCCAAAATCCTGATGTAGCTGCTAATTCATTTGAGCTTAAACTTGCTATTATCTAAATGAGAAGAGAACCTAGAAATTCTGATTCAATGGAAAACAACATGAACAATCAAGGAATAGAACCCTAGAAATTGTGATACAATGGAAAACATTATGAACAATCAAGGAATAGAAAATGAACACCAATAGACCTCTACGAGATTATGCAAATCCTACAGCAGATGAAATTCACTTATCTACCCAAAACCCTGATGTAGCTGCTAATTCATTTGAGCTTAAGAGATTATGCAAATCCTACAGCAGATGAGATTCACTTATCTATCCAAAATCCTGATGTAGCTACTAATTCATTTGAGCTTAAACCTAATTCTACAGCAGATGAAATTCACTTATCTATCCAAAATCCTGATGTAGCTGCTAATTCATTTATCCTACAGCAGATGAAATTCACTTATCTATCCAAAATCCTGATGTAGCTGCTAATTCATTTGTGCCTGAACAATCCAGGAATAAAGAATGAACACCAACCTAGACCCCTAAGAGATTATGCAAATCTTGCAGCAGATGAAATTCACTTATCTATCCAAAATCCTGATGTAGCTGCTAATTCATTTGAGCTTGAACTAGAAATTGTGATACAATGGAAAACATTATGAACAATTAAGGAATAGAAAATGAACACCAACCAAGACCCTTAAGAGACTATGCAAATCCTACGGTACATCAAGGAATAGATAATGAACACCAACCTAGACCCCTATGAGATTATGCAAATCCTACAGTAGATGAAATTCACTTATCTATCCAAAATCCTGATGTAGCTGCTAATTCATTTGAGCTTAAACTTGCTATTATCTGAAATTCACTTATCTATCCAAAATCCTGATGTAGTTGCTAATTCATTTGAGCTTAAACCTGTTC
>JXCR01114481.1:166336-203432 GCA_002079205.1 Phalaenopsis hybrid cultivar | reverse complement strand
ATTTTGAAGAGAAAGAACAATTTGAAGAGAGTGATGAAGTTATTCTGGATGAATTAAAAAATGAAGAATTAGATTATGTTTAGGAAAGATTTGAGATGCTGGATATTATAGAAAATGCTAATAAGAATCTTTTTTCATCGATTATAAAACCACCTGAACTTGAGTTGAAAGTATTGCCTAGCCACTTGAAGTATGTGTTTTTGGGAGGCTTAGCTACATTAATTGTTATTACCAAGCCACTTGAAGTATGTGTTTTTAGGAGACTCATCTACATTACCTGTTATTATATCTTTTCCTAGCCACTTGAAGTATGTATTTTTAGGAGACTCATCTACATTACCTATTATTATATCTTCTGCCTAGTCACTTGAAGTATGTATTTTTAGGAGACTCATTTACATTACATGTTATTATATCTTCATTTGAAGTATGTACTTTTGGGAGACTCATCTACATTACCTGTTATTATATCTTAAGAATTAAAAGAAGAAGTATGTATTTTTACGAGACTCATCTACATTACCCGTTATTATATCTTCAGAATTAAATGATTAAAGAGCAAAGACTGTTAGATACATTGAAAAGATATAAGAAAGCTTTTGGTTGGACCTTAGCTGATATTAAGGGAATCAATCCTTCAATAAAGAAAGCTTTTGGTTGGACCTTAGCTAATATTAAGGGAATTAGTCCTTTAATCTGTATGCATAAAATTATATTAGATGAACAATATAAACCAAGAGTTGATCCACAAAGGATTAAATCCAAAGATGAAGGAAGTAGTTAAGAAGGAAATTTTGAGATGGTTAGACACTAGAATTATATATCCTATTTCAGATAGTGCGTGGGTAAGTCCAATTCATTGTGTTCCTAAGAAAGGAGGAGTGACTGTTGAAACAAAAGAAAATAATGAATTAATACCTATCATACAAGTTACTGGGTGGTGTATTTGTATTGATTATAGAAAATTAAACACTGCCACCAGGAAAGATCACTTCTCTTTACCCTTTTTAGATCAAATAGTAGATAGACTTGCTGGGCACAAAAATTTTTATTTTTAGATGATTTTAGACCAAACAGTAGATAAACTTGTTGGGCACAAATATTTTTATTTTTTAGATGGATATACTTTAGATCAAATAGTAGATAGACTTGTTGGGCACAAATATTTTTTTATTTAGATGGATATACTGTTACCATCAAATTCCTATTGCTCCTGAGGATCAAGAAAAGACAACATTTACTAGTCCTTTTAAAACTTTTGCTTTTCGAAGAATGCCCTTTGGATTATGTAATGCACCTGTAACATTCCAGAGATGTATGATGTCCATATTTAGAAAATTAATTGATGATGGATTGGAAGTATTTATGGATGATTTCTCTGTATTGGAACATCATTTGACGCATGCTTAAATTATCTTGAAAAAGTATTGGAGTTATGCGAAAGATCTGATCTGGTTTTGAATTGGGAGAAATGTCAATTTATGGTTGCAGGAGGAATTGTATTAGGGCATAAAATTTTGGAAGATGGTATGGAAGCAGACCCTGCAAAAATTCAAGTTATATCTAAACTAACACCTTCTACTAACATAAGAGAATAGGAGTTTTCTTGGACATGTTGGATTTTATAGGCGTTTTATTAAAGATTTTTCAAAAGTTACTAAACAACCTGCAAAAATTCAAGTTATATCTAAACTAACACCTCCTACTAATGTAAGAGAGGTTAGGAGACAAAAATTCAAGTTATATCTAAACTAACACCTCCTACTAATGTAAGAGAGGTTAGGAGTTTCACAAAAATCCGAGTTATATCTAAACTAACACCTCCTACTAGTGTAAGAGAAGTTAGAAGTTTTCAGATGTTGGATTTTACAGGATTTATTAAAGATTTTTCAAAAATTACTAAACCTCTATGCCAACTTTTAGAAAAGGACAAGAAGTAACACCTCCTGCTAATGTAAGGGAGGTTAGGAGTTTTCTTGGACATGTTGGTTTTTACAGGTGTTTTATTATTTTCAAAAATTACCAAACCTCTATGCCAACTTCTAGAAAAGGACAAGAAATTTGAATTTACTAAAAGTTGTTTAAATGCCTTTGAGTTANTTGAAAGTGATATTGTATTCAGTACCTGCATAATGTGTTAGAGCAAGAGTAATTGCAATNCACCTAGGAGCTAACATCTCGTATCAAAACCTAAAACAATAAACCAAGTTGGGGGCTTTAACCTGTCACTTTTAAGTCCTCTAACTCTACACCCTTTAACGATTATTTTCCTTTTTATTTGCACTAAATCGTATGAATTACATTCTCTTTCATACAACCTCATGTGATTCTTTCCAATTGTTGACCGAGACAATACCATTTATTTGCACTAAATCATATGAAGTACATTCTCATTCATACAACCTCATGTGATTCTTTCCAGTTGTTGACTGAGACAATACCAGTATCATATGAACTACATTCTCATTCATACAACCTCATGTGATTCTTTCCAAATGTTGACTGAGACAATACCAGCCCGGTTCTTACATGTTCTCACAACAAATTTTAACATTTGGAAGACTGAGACAATACCAGCTATTACATTCTCACTCATACAACCTCATGTGATTCTTTCCAATTGTTGACTGAGACAATATCAGTCTATGAACTACATTCTCATTCATATAACCTCATGTGCTTCTTTCCAATTGTTGACAATGACAATGTCGGCTCATTACATTCTCATTCATACAACCTCATGTGATTCTTTCCAATTGTTGACTGAGACAATACAAGTCTGACTTACATGTTCTCACAATAAATTTTAACATCTGGATTGGCCAAATCAAGAAGTAAATGAAGTACATGGATTTAAATTACATGTTCTCACAACAAATTTTAACATCTGGATAGGCCAAATCAAGAAGTAAATGAAGTACACCTCTTTGCTTCAAATTTGAACTTTTTTCACTCCTTTTAACATTTTTCACTTTTTTACTTGTGCCTCAAAAGAAAAACACATAAATAACTTCCATTAAAGCACAATATCTCAAAAATAGGTATAAAAATGCATCTAAAAACACTATATATTTTAGGTGTATCAAAATCTCCCAAACTTAAAATGTTACTTGTCTGTGAAACTTCAATCTTTAAAAACTAAATATGTATGATATGTATATGAGTTTCTTTAGGAGTTGCTAAAAATACTATATATTTTAGGTGTATCAAAATCCCCCAAACTTAAAATGTTACTTGTCCTCAAGTTGTCCAATATTCAAAAACTAAATAAGTATGATATGTATATGAGTTTCTTTAGGAGTTACTAAAATTTAGATTTATAAATTTAGTAGTCCAAGTTAGAAAAAATAATTAGTAAAGGAGATCAACTTCAAATTTTAGAAATTTTTAATGTTAAGAAATATAAAAATATGAGTTCCTATCTAATTCAGAAATATTGTAGATTTTCAAAATTTAAAATTTAGTTCTTTTATTATCTCTACTTAAAATTTTTATTTTAAATAATTTTGCTTATTATATTATATTTTTAAGCTTAAGATTTTCTTAAGTCATATACTTTAAAAAGTTCAAATGTGGAACCAATTTTTGATTAGACACTAATCCTCAAGCTTCTCCTCCCTTATTCTTTTCTTTTTTTTCTTTTTTCTTTTTTTTTTCTTTTTCTTTTCTTTTTATTTTGTTTTTCTTTTCTTTTCCTTTTTCTTTTTCAAGTAAGGATTATTATATCTGGATGGGCCTTTAATAATTTTGAATTCCACTTCTCCTTTCCTAAAGTAAATTCCTAATATAAATCTTTCACTTATAAATATAATAATAATTTTAAAAATTATTTTAAAAAAAGAAATTTAAGTATTAAAAATAAAAGTATAAATTTTTAAAATTTTCAAAAATACAATTTTTCTTACTAAAGATAGTTACTTATATTAAACATTTTCTACACTAAAAACTTTTAACTTAAAGTTTTTCTTCATTACTAAAAATTTCAACTAAATTTTCTTACTCATTTCTAAAATTAAATTTTACTTCCCTAATATAACTTCATATACATGATCATTTTTCTTTTTAAATCAAATTCACTTGTGGCACATTTGAGAACAAATAAAATTCAAGTTTTGAAAATATTTTTCATCCCCTCCAAACATAAATTTTTTATAGATTAAATAGTTTAGCATGAGTTATATATAAGCAGGAATGAAAATTGAAATAACATGCTTACAAGAATTTTTATATCCTAAGTATACAAGTATAAAACTAAAAACAAGAGTAAAATTAATTTTTAATCATATTTTTTATCATTTTCATTTTAATTTAACATGTAGAGATTCAATAGACTTCTAAGTAGTGGGTAAAAACATAAAAAAAAACTAACACACTAACTTTGACTTCACAATCTCAACATAAAAATAAACACACTAACAAGAAAAAAGAAAAATGCAGGGTAGCAATTTTCTAAGTTTAAAATTTAAAACAAAAGTTAGCAAGATTTTCAATTTTCCAAAAGATATAGAATTAAATTAAATCCTTAACTAACTAATACGGTACTAAACACACAATAACAGTTACTGCCCTAGAATTAAAAAAAATACTAACAAAATAAAAACATCACAATAACAATTAAATATAAGTACAAACCATCACATAATCCAAATAAACACATAAATGCAAATGTAGCCAGCCCAGACTACATAGTCCATAACATAATACAAACATAAAAATAATTCAGTGCTCCTCATCATCTTCAGAATCACCGCTATTCCAAAAATTTGTAGATTCATAATTAAGGTATGTAGGATATGGAGGAAATTGCACTCCTGGGTTACCCCTAACACTCTAAATTCTGAACTTTATCAGCGGTATAATTAATATCGTCCATCATTCTCTGTAATAATTGATCTTGGGTCTCAGTAGACTCACCTCTAGAAGTAGGAGCACGTGAGGTAGATGGTCTAGATGTAGAAGCAGCGGACGTTGCCATTCCATAGCTCCTTGAAGATCCTTCTCTCCAGCCAAAAATAGAATGTTCAGAATAAGTCTTCACATTCACCTTTGTAATAGGCTTTAGAGGCAACAATACTTCCTCCCAGCTATCATATTTCACTCCAACCTGCTCACTTGAAGAAATGATCAAGGAAGCAAATGTCAGACCTGCAGTAGTAGCGACAGTGGCATAATTGATGATAGTCCGATATATTAAAGCTCTAATGTTGATGAGCTTTCCTTCGTGGATACAATAGTTCAATGTTGCTCTCTCTCTGGTAACTTCACTAAGATTATTTGTAGGTAATAGACGAGCAGAAATAAAATAGTGCCATGCCTTCAAAGGTGCACTGAACTTTGATGTGGATTAATTAAATCTCCTCTCATTAGAGATTTTTCAAATTCCTCTTCCAACAGTCAAATAAGAAATAATCTCATCTAGCTCCGTCTCAGTCGGACTATAATTTGCATAAAAATATAAAGTATCTGGTGGAAAATGGTAGAACAAATTGATTACCTCTGGTGAAAAAGGTACCAACTTTTCTCGAACCATGACTCTATCATCTTCAGCTTCAGGGAGGTTTGCATAGAACTCCCTAACAACACAAATAACTGCAACAGCAGAAAAACAACAGAATCATTCCCACTATCGGCGAACAATCAGCTCTTCTATAGATCCACATGGATTCTTAAAATATCACTCCATGATAAGCTTTCGTGATTGCAACGCATCACTGTACCTATCTTGAGCCTTCAAACTCACAAATTTGCTTGAATCAAAAGGGTTCTTTCCTTTACTCCTATTCATTCTTGGTGTCATTCTACAATTTTATAAACTTCCAAAAACAACTTCAAAAATTAAGTCTAAACTAGTAAAGTAAACTTCTAAAATCATAAACTACACTTCGTATGCCAATTCCTTAGATTTTCCTCATTTTTCACCATGAATAGTGAAATTTTGAATTCTTCCAAATGTACTCAAAATACATGGTGAAAATCCAAAATTTTTACATAGAAATAAAGCTCTTACCGTAAGAAATTTGAATCTAGCAATTTTTTTCTTGATTCTACCAAGAAATCTCCACTTAATAGTATGCCCTAGCTCTCCAAAATCGTGATTTTGAGAGGTTAAAGGTGATGGGAGGATGAAAAAAGGCAATTTTCAGGTTAATTTTTAACTTTTATCCATTCACGAACTGATTTTCGTGAACAACCGGCGCTTAAGCGAGGATAAGTGGTTCTTAGGCCCCTGCCTCTTGGGCTACCTCGCAATTAAGTGCGAGATGTGGTGCTTAGGCACCAGTGCACTATTTTTTAGATTTTTAAATTTAAGTAATATGCACCATTTACCTAAGTATACCACCTCTAAATGGTCTCATCACAGTTAAATGACTATTTTCATCCTCTTTAACTCTCCTCTCTCTCAAAATTCTCTATATAAATCAGTTCAATTTGAGGATAAAAATAACACTAATTTTCACACAAACAAACGCATATTCATTCACAAACTATTACAAATACATGTAACACTTAATTCTCACTCCAAATAGTCTCGGATAAGAAAATTTTCTAAGCACAAACACTTAGCGAACATTCACAATTAAACATATAAAAGCATAAGCACTAAAAACAAGACTTAAACACTAACACATACACAACTCTTAACAAACAAACTCTGACGTCGAACTTAATTCCATTCTTCATTTGATGGGATAAACTTAGGTCTTTCATTAGTCTCTCCTGGGGCAATCAGAATGTAAAGTTGATAAAATGGACGGTGGTGACGAGCTCTGATACTATCTTCTTCAATCCATTTCTGCTTAAGAAACATCTCCTTATCTGCTTCCTCTATATAACTAGTATGGTTAAATTACATTTTCAATTGCCATCCAATATGCTCAAGATATGCATGAATCTCAATTACGTTGTCTCAAGTAAAGCCATGGTAGTTTCAATTTTGTTGATCTTTTCTGATATTCCTTCGATACTAACAGCTAAGAAACTGTTATACATATCTTGTGCACTTTGACTAATGAATCTCTTCCTCATGGTCTCTTCCTTCTTCTTCATATCCATCTCCCATGAAGACATCTTATCAAAATCTCTCTCTTATAGACTTTTGGGCTGAAAATGATCTAGGGTAAAATTCCTTCACAAAACCCTTCTATTTATAGGCCTAAATCCTTCTAATAACTTATAGGCACGTCTTGGAACTGCCTTGGTACGTTTTTACAAACCAATTGGTGGTTAAACCTTCTAGAATCTTAATTTTGCACATGATTTTTAACTGCTACGCTTAAGAGCCGAATATTGGTGCTTAAGCACGAGTGCCCATTTTTGCACCAGTTAAATGAACGTCCGAAATCTCATTCTAACACGTCTAGGTTACTAAATAAAGCCTTAAAATCAATACTAGCACATAATAGTCTCAAAAATACTATTCCAATTTTCTTAATCACACACAAACAACAATCAAAGAAAAAACATACTAATAACTATGGGTTGCCTCTCACAAAGTGCTTCATTTTATGTCATCAGCCCAACGTAACCAGTGCTTATTCTGGTTGGCCCAACATCATTCCTTCATTAAATTTATGTTGATCCCCTACAAAATAAGATTTCAGTCTATGACCATTCACTTTTAACACTTTATCAGTCTTAGGATCTTTAATATTCACAGCTCCATAAAGATAAACTTTTATCACAGCAAATGGGCCCATCCACCTGGAATTAAGTTTGCCTAGAAATAATCTTAACCTTACATTATATAGCAAAACTTGTTGCCCTAGCTAAAAATTTTTAGTAAGAATCCTTTGATCATGCCACTTCATCTTTTCTTTGTAAATCTTAGCACTTTCATAAGATTCATTCATTATCTCTTCAAGCTCATTTAATTGCAATACCTTTTCTCACCAGCATCTTTCAAATTATAATTGAACTCTTTAATCGCCCAATATGCTTTATACTCAAGTTCAACTGGTAAGTGACAAGCTTTCCCAAATAATAGCCTATATGGGGACGTTCCTATAAGAGTTCTATATGCAGTCCTATAAGCCCACAAAGCATAATCAAGTTTGACCAACCAATCTATTTTTGTTGGATTCACAGATTTTTTTTTTTTATATGCAGTCCTATAAGCCCACAAAGCATAGTCAAGTTTTACTGACCAATCCATTTTTGTTGGATTCACAGATTTTTCTTAATTTCTTGATTGGATAATTTAGCCAAACCACTTGTCTGAGGATGATAAGCAGTAGCAATTTTATGATTTATATGATATTTCTTTAATAATTTCTCCATTATGGAATTTCTAAAATGACTTCTCCCATCAGTTATGATAACTCTCGGCATCCTAAATCTATAAAATATGTCCATTTTCAAAAATTTTGCAACACTTTAAGCATCACATCTAAGTAAAGCAACAATTTCTAACTATTTGGATACATAGTCCACTTCTATTAGTATATATAAATTTCCAAAGGATAGTATAAATGGTCTCATGAAATCTAATCCCAAAACATCAAATATTTAAACTTCTAGCATATAATTGAGGGGCATCTCATTTCTTTTAGAAATATTGCTTACTCTTTGACATCTATGACAAGTTTTGATACATTCATTAACTTCTCTAAAAATAGTTGGCCAGTAGAATCCAGATAGTAAAATTTTGTATTTTATTTTATCAACACCAAAATATCCCCCAAAAAAAGAATTATGACATTTTTGGATAATTTCATAAGTTTCTTCTAATGGTATACATCTTTAAATAATTAGATTCTTTCCCTTGTTTATTTAAAAATGGGTCATCCCAAAAATAAGTCTTAGCTTCAGAAACAAATTTCCTCTTCTGTTGGCATGACATTCCGTAGGGTATAATATCACTAACAAGAAAGTTCATAATATCGGCATACCACGGAACACACCACTCATTATTATTGAACATTTTTTATCTGGAAAATTTTCATTAATTTTGTTTTCAAAACAGAGTGGATTTTCTAATTCAAGCCTGGACAAAAGACAGTAATTTGATTTTCAATCCCCTTTCTATCTACTATTTCAAAGTCAATTTTTTTAAAGAAGAATCCATCTTATAAGTCTAGGTTTAGCATCCTTCTTTTTCATTAAGTACTTAATAGTAGAATGATCTGTATGTACTACATAATGAGTTCCAATTAAATATGATCGAAATTTATCAAAGTCATATACTATTGCTAATAACTCTTTTTCAGTTGTTGTATAGTTATTTTAAGTTTCATTAAGAGTTTTACTAGCACATCGAATTACTTTAAAAATATTATCATATCTTTGTCCTAAAACAACTCCAATAGCATAATCACTGGCATCACACATCAATTTAAAAGGTTTCACCCAATCTGGTGAAACTATAATTGGTGCATTGACTAATTTTTAATTTAATAACTTAAAAGCTTTTAAACATTCCTCATCAAAATTGAAAATTGCATCTTTCTCCAGTAAATGACATAAAGGCTTAGCATCTTTGAAAAGTCTTTAATATATCATCTGTAGAATCCAGCATGTCCTAAAAAACTTCTAATTTCCCTTACATTCATTGGATAAAGTAAATTAGCGATCACTTGAATTTTAACAGGATCTACTTCCATACTATTTTCTGATATTTGATGTCCTAATACAATTCCTCCTACTACCATAAATTGACATTTTTCCCAATTAAGGACTAAATTTATTTCTTCACAGCGCTTAAAAAATTTTGATAAATGTTCTAAACATGAGTCAAATGAAGTTCCAAACACTGAAAAAATCATCCAAAAATCTTTAATCCCTTTTTCAATTAAATCACAAAAAATTACCATCATACATCTTTGAAATGTAGCAGGGGCATTACATAAACCAAAGGACATTCTTCTAAAAGCAAAAGTACCATAAGGACTGGTAAAATTTGTTTTCTCTTGATCATAAGGAGTTATTTGTATTTGGTGATAAATAGTATATCCATCCAGAAAACAAAAGTATTTATGCCCAACTAGTCTGTCCGGCATTTGATCTAGAAAGGGTAATGGAAAATGATCTTTTCTAGTGGCAAGTATTAATTTTCTATAATCAATGCATATTCGTTATTCTGTAACTTGTCTAGTAGGTATTTGTTGACATGACTTCTAGTTGAGGTTTAGTTTTTCCACTTTAATAGCCTAAGTTATAGTCATAGGACTTTCTTATTGAATATTCTTAGAAAACTAGAAAAAGAACCCTCACCATTAGAAATTTTACCCTCTTCTCTACTCAACTTGAAGTTCCACATATTGATCATAACCTCTAGCACTTAGTAGGTGGGGTCATTATGGGGAACCCCAAGATGAGTTACCCTTAGGACTGCTGGACCTTAGGGTTGACCCTAGGTGTTGGTATAGGGCTTAAGGTACATACTTGCACTCACAATCACTCACAATCCTAGACTTGAACTTCTAGGCTTTGATCCCTTGATTCTTTGGGAGACTCATGTAGGTGGTCCCCTAAACTCACTAGCCCTAGGCTAGGGTTTAGCTAAGACCACAACATAGAGGACCCAAAATGGGATTTACATTTGGTCTATGGCTTATTTATGGTGGTTGGCACTCCAACTCTACCAAGATACGCCCCTAAACTCCCCCAAATTACTTAGATACCCTTAGGACCCCAAATTTGGCCAAAATTTCTAAATTTACCCAAAACACCCAAATTGGTTCAAAAATCATTTCAAACACCTTGAAAACACCGAAACTACACAAAATCACCAAAATTTGCCAAATTACCAAAATACCCCTCCTTAGCCCAAAATTCCAAAAATTCCAAAAAAAATCCCAAAAAATCCCAAAACCTCTTGAATATTCCAAATTTCATTTTCCTCAACTACCACATGACCCAATTTGGCTAATTTGACCATCTTTGACCAAAACCCCCAAATTACCTTTTAAAGACCCATTTTTCCCCAAATCTACCTCAAATGTCTAGCAAATTGGTCTCAATTTCCCCTAAATTCAATTCTAAACTCAAATTCACCCTTGATATGACCAATCTAGACTAAATTAAAGCCCAATTTGTCCATAATTTGAGCCTACTTTTGATTTAGATCAAAGCCCCAAACTTGGCTGCATGACCTAATCTCATCAAATTGAATACCTTAACCCCAAAATATGCACCCAATTTATATTGAAAACACTTCATAAGATGTCTATTGACCATTTACAATAATCAATTTAGACCTGACCTAAGACTAGCCCAACCTAGACCCAAACCTAGCCCAATATGCCCAAATTGATTAAGTTTCAAAATTCTTCCAAATTTACCATCCAATTGAACTCAAAACCACTTTCATCCTTCACTAAAGTTGTTTCTTATGATCATATACACCAAAAGAAACATTTATTTGGGCCAATTAACATGGCTAGCCTAGCCCAAACCCAAATTTTGGTCATTTGCAACGACTTGGACCCATGCACTAAATGTAGTCTAACCACCCCAAAGCCAACAAATTAACTCCACCACAACCATTAGTTGGACCATAAGACTGAGCCAAAACTCACCTAACCCAAGCTAAGTGGGCCATGGAACAATGGTCCCCTATATTAAGGGATTTGATTTACATATTTGCTTAGGCTTAAGATCTTTTTGCCAAAACCAAACCTCAGTCCATTAAATTGCTGTGACATATTCACCTGGGTTCCCTGAGCTCCTAGCCACCTCCTCCTGCCATGTCCGGCCGGCCTAGTTGCTAGAGAAGCCAAAATTGAAGGCCATTCCCTCTTGAATTTCACCCAAATCAAACTCAGAGGCCACCTCACTCAAATCAAATGATAGAGCACCTCTGTCTTTCACCTAAGCATCATAATACACCCAAACATTGGCCCTGAGAGCCAGCCCTTAGCCATTTTTATAAAAAATCACCTCCACGGCCATAGGAGGTGTGCTAAAACTTTTGTAGAGAGAGCCCCCCAAACTTCTCACAGAGCTTCTCTGAGATCTCCATAGTGCAATCCAATCACTTCACTGCCATAATTCCTCCTGTGTAACCCTAATTTTGAGCTCAAAAATTAGGACAGAAATAGAACATCCCTTAAAACTCCACTAAACTCAAATTGCTTGTGGCCACACCTTCACAACAACAAGAGAAGGCAAAGCTCCATAAAATCCCCCTCTGAAAGAGCCCCTAACATAGCTCTAGACCAACACTTGAAATTCGGCTTGATCGAAATCATACCTAGGCCTTACACTAAGAATAGAGGCTCAATCCCTAGCCTCCTTAGACTCCAAAAAACGTGCCAAGCATCTCTAATTGAAGCTTCCCTTCTTAGAGCAAAGGTATAAAACTCCTCCTCATCCTGAGCCTCTTTTGATTCTCCGTTTGCTTGGGCTTGATTTCATGGCATCTTAACCGTATAGATATGTTCCTCTAGTCTAGATGAGCATTTTAAAAAAAATTATTCAATTTGTTTGAGAAACAAGGGAGATATCAAGCTTGAAAGATGGACGGTTCTCGGGCTAGGCTATCAAGGACGATGACAGAGCGTCCTTCGATCAAGCGTGTATCAGATGGACGGTCAAGATGATGCCAAACAATGCTTCGAGACATAAATCACGGGTCGAGTCAGTGTTGAAGTGGATGGCAGCGTTGAACAGGAGCGCGCTGCGTGGAGCTTCGGAGCTGCCTAGGATGATGTGGCGCTGCACATTTAAATTGATAAATAGGGATTTAAGTAATTTAGAAAATGACCCTTAATTTCAAAAAGTCATATCTTGGTGTAGACAAATTACAAAAATAAAATAAAAATTCCCTCTTGCTCAGTGAATAGAGGAAAATAATGTGAAAATAATTTGAAGGCCGTTAGATGCATGTTTTATTTTTAATTAATTAAACATTGTTTTGAGTCTTTTGATTCTCTATGCATATAGGCATTTCATCATGGCTTAAATTTTTGGCATGTTGTAGCCTCTGTCAAGGGGAACATTCCCTGATTTTTCCAAATTCAGAGGAGACTTTTAGATAGAGATCCATATCTTTCAAGTTTATGCACATTATTTGCTTAAATTAATCATAAAAATTAAAATTTTGCTTAGAAAAAATCAAGAAACTTTTGGAAGGTTTATTATGACTAGAGAACCCTTAAAAAAAGTTCTCATGAGTCAAGTCATTTAAAATGCACCTAATCTTTACAAACCATAAATCACTAAGATAATTAATTTTGGAAAATACAAACACCAAAATGACTTGATTTTTCATCTTCACTATTTTATAGGACTCATAAAACTGACCATAAAAATTTCAAAGCACTTTGAGTTCATTTCGTAACTTGAGTTGATTTTTAAAGATAAATATCTTTTTTTGGCACTTAAATAATTTTTAAAAATCAAAATATAACTAAAAAATTTATAAAAACTTATTTTTTGAGTTCTCTATGATCAGGGATATTTTCTAAAATAAAATAGTATTTAAAATAAAAACTTGATTTTTAGTCTTTTTTTTAATATTTAAATAATTAAAAATTCATAAAAATCACAAGAATAATAAAGTTCATGAAAATATTCTAAATTGCTTTCTAAGCACTTAAGAACAATTGGGATATTTTTCTTGATTTTCTAAATAAAAATATTAAATTTTGAAGCTTAAAATAATTTTTAAAGGCTAAAAATGGTTTTCTTACTAAAATAATTCCAATAATTCAAATAAAAATAAAAAAAATGTGAACTTTGTTTCTTTTTATCCCTTAAAATTAGAGAGATTTAGTAAAAATATAAAAATAAATTTTTCACATTTAAAATATTTTATAATTAAGAAACACACCAAAAATTAAATTAATTCTTAAAATTGAAATAAAATTCAAAAAATCATGAAACTTAGTCCAAAGGCTTATCTAGTCTAAGCATACCTCCAATAAAAGTTTCAAGAGATTAGGATTTACCTTGGTCAAGTTAGGAATTTTCTTTGAAAAATCCTACTTTTGCATTAAAAATAATTATATAGATAAATTAAATTTTAAAAAATCACACTTTCTCTTATGATGTCTCAATTGACCCATGAGTGAGGTAGGATAAAAATTCTAAACTCATTTGAATTAAATTTGATGAATTATGAAGTGATAGAACCTTAGGGGCAAATGTGTAATTTTGGAAATTTAGCCTTAATTAACATTTTCAGAAAGGGAAATGAGAAATCTTTGATTCTAATTAACATATTTGGATGTTTGAAACATAATGGGTTAACTGGTAGAAACCAACCTCAGTTGTCCTAATTAAAAAATATAAATTTGCAATTTCCTTAAAGTACATAAATTTGGGAGTCTAGTCGATTATATGATCCTAGATTTAGGGGCATGATTTTGGGTGTTAATAACTCACTAATTTAATACCCCTATTTGATGGAAAAAAAACAAAAAATATGAATCATCACCATCACTTATAAGTCAATTTCATTTGCAATGACTAAGACACTCACCAAAATCTTAAGGGCTTAATAGTGACTTAGGCTAAATCAAGTTTCATTTAAACAAGGATTAGAAAAGTAAACATCATTGAAAATTAAAACATTTACAAGCCCAAGTCAAAATTTGGCTAAGTCTCTTAAACTTGTCTCTTTAAGGGTCTTCACCCACATAGTTCTTAAATTGAATTACGAGTGATAATTACCATATTCTTAGGGATAATTGAGACATCAATGCTCAATGAGCACTAAGGGTATTTACAGGATGAATTATTAAGCAACATAATAAGTTTAATAGAACTCGGGATTTTCCACCAGGTAGCGAGACAGTAGCATGGACTGCTTTTTTGTCTAGATCTGTTGGATACCTCGAAGATCTACTAAACTTAATATGTTTTGCTTGCCAAAATCATCCTTAATTAAACTCTTAAGGACCCACCAAGATATGACATAAGGTTAGGAAAACTACCAAAACCTTACTTTTTTTTACTCTACATGAACTGCCCTCACATGCATTTTAAGTTTCAGGTGGTGGAACGAGAAGACTCGTCAGGTACGCATTTACGGTTTTCAACATTGTATTTCTTGTACTTTTATGCTTACATAAATTTGCATGTTAAACAACGATGTCGCCTGCATGAAAACTAAAATTGTCAGGATAGCCACAAAACCAAAACCAAAACTAAAACTAAAATCAACCAAGATAAAATTCACCTCCACAACAGGCAAAATATTAAACAACTCAAAATTTAATCACAAACATCAAACAAAACTACAATTGCAACTAAATTAAGATGTCTCTATCGGATGATTGGGAATTCCTTGGAGGAGGTAACCTATGGTTGTTAACGACGCTTCCCACGGTCTAAATGAAATTATGGAACTCATTAAGTTGAGTTTAGTATATTCATTTGAACTAAGTGAATCCAATAGAAAATAGTGGTGCCGGAACAAGGGAACCGTGGGATTCTAACCGGTGTCGCTCTAATCAACTTTAACATGCCCCTATAAAATTTAAAGAACAAAACCCACAGGGCCACATGATTTGACATCATAACTTGACACACTAGAAAACTCAAACTCGTTACGGCAAGGAGCTTGGAGCTAGCATGGTGGGCAACACAGTCATCTTCAACAGCAAAACCTATCTTCCGGAGCTAAACTAATCTTCATTCCTTAGATATAAGTCTTCAACAGCAAAACCTTTCTTCCCCAGCTAAACCAATCTTCCTTCCTTAGACTTAAACAGTTCTTCAATAGAAAAACCTGTCTTCCCCAGCTAAACCAATCTTCCTTCCTTAGACTTAAACAATAAATACATAGGACTTCAAGGTTGCTTGCTTATGCAACATAAATCCTCACCTTATCTTTAGGCCTTTGTGTAGCCCTGCTATACAATATAAGCCCTAACTCATAGGACTTTGAGGTTGCTTGCTTATGCAACGTAAATCCTCACCTTATCTTTAGGCCTTTGCACAGTCCTGCTATACAATATAAGCTCTAACTCGTCTTAAGATTCTGAGGTCATCATTCGTCATGACCTAAACCCTCACATTTTCTAGGCTATTGTGTGATAGTTTCACATAAATGTAAGCCCTAACAAATAAAATTGGCAGGATGAAACACCTAAATATTTCTCCTCATAAATGAAGCCAAACATTAGGATAGCTTGTGAAGTCACCGGGGTTCTCCTTTCTTCCTCCTTTGGAAAACCAACCCCCTTTCACATTTCTACGCTAGATCTCATTGAAAAGTCCTACCCTTTTAAACTCCTTGAAGATAATATTTCTTGATTTTTATCGAGAGACTTCTTAAGTGACTTTGGTCATTTAAGATGTAATTAGTTATAGGGATTGCCCTTATAGGAAGCATGTTCAAACCCAACTTAAAATAAACCGTATTTAATTTTTTATATTAAATAGGGGAACTTGTTGGCAAATACAAAGATTTTGCAGACCAAATAGATGTCATTTATTCCTTAGTTTATTTGACCGAGCCTCATCCTCAAGTCTTGTGTTTATCCTTCAGGATAGATACAGGATTTGAGGTACATCGCGCTTTCATTTAAACTATGAAAAATATGGGGTTAGTTTGATTTCATATTTTTCTAAAACTAAATATATATGTAAATTAAAATGTCCTTCCGAAGTGGGCGATGAGATTTTGATTCTGGTGACCGACAGCTTCTTGCGGGCAACTCCTCTAACCAAAAATAGCGCCGACAGTATTAACTCATTATGTTCATTCACAGTCAGAGTTACTCCTTCTTTCTTAGGAACACACTGAATTGGACTAACATATGCATTATCTGAAATAGGATATATAATTCCAACATCTAACCACTTTAAAATTTCTTTCTTAACAACTTCTTTCAAAACAAGATTCAATCTTTTTTTAGGATCAGCCCTGGGTTTACAGTTCTCTTCCATATAAATTCTATGCATACAAATTGAAGGTTTGATTCCTTTAATATCAGTTAATTTCCATCCAAAGACTTTCTTAAAATTTTTCAAAATTTTCATCAATCTTTATTCTTCTTCCATCATTAACTTTGAGGAAATTATAACTCGTAAAGTAGAGGAATTTCTTAAAAAGGCATATTTGAAATGACCAGGAAGTAACTTCAACTCAAGTTCTGAAGGTTTTTATATCGATGGACAGAATGATTTACCTTTTTCTATCGTGTCCAAAATTTCAAAACTTTCTCAAACATAGTTTGAATCTTCTTTAAAAAGATCTTCACATTGATCTAATTCTTCTTCTTTCTCGTGTTCTAAATCTTTTTCTTCAGATTTTTCTTCATAAGTAGTTTTGAAATGGCATTCACTCAGATATCTTATAACATCCATTCTATAACAATCATCATCTTTACCTTTTGCAGGATACTTCATTGATCTTGAAATGTCAAAAGTAACAGTTTGATCATTTACGTGTATTCTTTATTCCCCTTTCTGCATATCTATCATTGCTCTTCCCGTGGGTAGGAAAAGTCTTCCCAAAATGATAGGTATCTCTTTATCTTCCTCCATATCTAGCATAATGAAATCAATAGAAAAGATAAATTGATCCACTTTCAGTAGGACATCTTCTATAACTCCTGTAGGGTACATTATTAAACAATCTGCTAACTGCAGAGTTACAGTAGTAGGGTTATTTTTCTTAATCCAAATATTTTAAATATTGATAATGAAATAAATTTAATGCTTGCACCTAAATCACATAAATCTTTCCCATAAAATCTGTCTCCTATTGCACATGGAATTGTAATGCTAGTAGAATCTTTAAGCTTTTTAGGAAGCTTCTTCTAAATTATAACACTGCATTCCTCACTAAGTGCAATAGTTTCGTTATCTTCAAACTTCCTTTTTCTGTTGAGAATATCCTTCATAAACTTTGCATAGCTTGGCATTTGTTATAAGACTTCAGGAAATGGAATATTAATGGTAAGCTTCTTAAAAATTTCTAGAAATTTTGAAAATTGCTTATCCAACTTCTATTGATGAAGTCTCTGAGGAAATGAAGGTGTTTGTTTTTATAAGTCAATTTTTAGTGGAGAAATAGGTCTTTCAGAATCTTTTAGAGCATCCTCTTTTAATTCTTCAATTTCATCTCTCTCTGCTTCAGTTTCTTTTTGAATCCTACCTACCAACTCTCTTCCGCTTCTAAGTTGAACGGATTTTACTTGCTCTTTATTCTGGTCTTTCAGATTTGTTTCAATATTAATAGGAAGTGTTCCTTGGGATTTATTACTTGATGAATTTGTGATTTTTCCAAGTTAGTTCTCAATTATTCTAATTGTAGCTCCTTGACTTTATAACTGATTTCCCATTTGTAACACTACTTCTTCTATAGAGAACTTCTTCTCCTTAAATTGTTAATTAGTGTTGAAACTTGGAGGATAAGTACATCTATAATAATTATTCCCTTGGTTGTTCCAGTTTCCTAATTGGTTTCCTTGATTGTTCCCACATTGTTGATTATTACCACCCATAGTGTTATTCTAGTTAAAGTTGGGATGGTTCTTCCAACGTGGGTTATAAGAATTTGAATATGGGTTATTCTACTTGTTATTTATGGTATTCAAAGTTTCTAATGATGCTTAAGAGTCTACCATTTGGCCTAATGAATTCTCTTCAATCATGGAGATTGGTTGAGAAAAAAATCATTCCAAATTGGCCTAACTTTTTTGAAATTGCAGTAACTTGGTTTGCTATCACAGTAAATGCATCAGATTCATGAGTATTGGCTAATTTCTTTGGATTCACCCGCTCAGAAGGCCATTGAAAATTATTTTTTAGTCATTTCTTCAATTAATGCATAAGCGTCATGAAATGGTTTTTACATCAACGAACAACTAGCAGCGGCATCAATAATAGATCGAAGAGATCCAACTAATCTATTATAAAAAGTTTGAATTATTAACCAATCCGGTATAACATGGTGTGGACACTTTCTTAAGAGCTCTTTAAATTATTCCCATGCTTCATAAATAGATTCCCCTTCAAATTGATTAAAAGATGTAATATCATTTCTAAGCTTCGCAGTTTTTTATGGTGGAAATTATTTAATAAGGAATTTTTGCGCTAAATCACCCCAAGTTCTGATAGATCCAGTTGCTAACAAATTCAACCACATCTTAGTTTTATCCCTCAGTGAGAAAGTAAATAACCTAAGTCTTATAGCATCATCTGATACACCATCATATTTAAATGTAGCGCACAATTCTAGAAAATTGGTAATATGTAAATTTGAATCTTCAGTTCATGATCCCCCAAACTGGTTATTTGTTACCATTTGCATAATAACAGGTATAAGCTCAAATGAATTAGCTACTACAGTAGGTTTTTAAATACTATAATAAAGTTCATCTACAGTAGGGTTGGCATAATCTCATCATGTTCTAAACTCTTAATGAATTTCAGCATTTTGGTTGTTTTGGTTTGTCATTTCTATAATTTTTTTAGAATTTTCAAGATTTTTGATTTTTTTAATAGTTCTTTCTAATTCAGAATTGTAGGGCACTAGTCTTTTAGAACTTGAACAACGCATACACTAACCTAAAATAAAAATAAAATAAAACACACAAAATAAAATACAATAATTATTAAAGTTTAAATAAGACTGTCTAAAAATAGAATTTTGCTTTTAAATCAATTAATATCTCTGGCAATGACACCAAAAACTTGATCCTGACTGCTTATATGCAATAGTATAAACATGACTTTAATTATAATTTTCACTTATATTTTCTTACTTTGCAACAACACCAAAAACTTGATCCTGAAGAAAATAAGAATTTAACNAAAAAAAAAATATATCTCTCCAATTTATATATATATATATATATATATATATATATATATATATTGGGATACTAGATAAATATAGGTATCATTATCAAGTAATATAGGACATTTTGATTAAGACCTGAAGCTCAAATTCACAGAAAAATTATATAATACGCTCAACTGAACAACAAACTTTTTATTTTAAAAAGACAATTACTTAAACTAGAGATGTATTCACAGTAATTAACATTCAAATCTTTTTTGGTATTTTTTATATTTTGACAAAAAAATAACAATTTAAAAAGATAACTTGAGTTTATGTAAAAGAAAAAACACTAAATTTAAAAATGTTTTTCTCCTTATGATGAATTAGTAATAAGCATAGAAATTCTGTTGTGGAAGTATGCAAATTGTGTTATGTCAAATAGGAGCAATTATTATTTTTGCCCTTACTAGCGATGCTATAAAAAACATTGGCTAATTTAAAGTTTGAATAGTTCTGAAGATCATCTAGGTAGGGAAGATACTAGCTCTCACTCTAGAGTTTCCTCGATTCCCTCTGCCTGAGGGCTAACATCTCATCTCAGAACCTAAAATAATAAACCAAGTTGGGGGTTTTAACCTGTCATTTTAATGTCCTCTAACTCTACACCCTTCATTGATTATTTCCCTTTTTATTTGCACTGAATCATATGAATTACATTCTCATTCATACAACCTCATATGATTCTTTCCAATTGTTGACTGAGATAATAACACCCCGATTCTTACATGTTCTCACAACAAATTTTAACATTTGTATAGGCCAAATCAAGAATTAAATGAAGTACATAGAATTGCATCATCTCAACTTCTTACAACATTTAAGATTAATACTCTCCATTTCTTCCATCCAACACTTTAATTACTTATCATTTTAAGAAGAAATATAAAAAAACTACTCAGAATTTATGGAGAAAATAAAATCACATTTTAGTTTAAAAGTAGAAGTCATTGTCAAACCAACAAGACATCTTGATTAAAATTACAAGTAGTTTAAAAATAAAAGATAAAACTTATCTCAAATCCTCCACCAAAATCTTGAAGTTTCTTAGAATCTCTTCTCTTTTACAACACTCTTAACTCTCAAAATAAAACTAGAAACAAAAAGGATAAAGTAAATTTTTTGTGGCGCCTGAAAATCTCTCCCACTTTAAGCACTTTTAGGACTTCAAGCACCCCTTTCAAATGTCTCAACTTCCTTATTCTATAAATTTCCCAAAAGGTGCCTTGAAAACTCTTCGAAATGTGTCCAAATTTGATGTATTCTTCAAGGGATACCTCCTTTCACAAGTCTTTTAATAATATTTTTTTCCTGGTGGTCATAACCACCCTCTTTAACCAATAGGTGCCTCAAATACCTCTTCAAAATTTAGCTAAATGAAGAAAACCACCAAATAACTGCCTCCAGCACTTAAGCGCGGGGCCTCCAGCGCTTAAGCGTGACCGTCTCTGTTTAACCGGCGCATAAGCGCTGGATTTGGCGCTTAGGCGCCAAAACACTTTAGCAAAATTTCACCTCTTTGCTCCAAATTTGATCATTTTTCACTCCTTTTAGCATTTTTCACCTTTTCACTTGTATTTGAAAGAAAAACACAAAAATACCTTCCATTAAAGCGCAATATCTCAAAAAATGGACATAAAAATGCATTTAAAAAAACTATATATTTTATGTGTATCAAAAGGAGAATCAAAATTTAGGTACTGACCTCAAAAAGTAAGAATCAGAATTTAGGTACTGACCCCGAGATGAGAATTGAAGTTTAGGTATCAATCCCAAAAAGAGAATCAGAATTTAGGTACCGAACTCGGAATGAGGGAATCATAATTTATGTACTGATCCCGGAATGGGAATTAAAATTTATGTATCAATCCAAAAAAGAGAATTAGAATTTTGATACCGACCTTAGAAGGAGTGAAAAAAATTTAGGTACTGACCCCGAGATGGGAATTAAAATTTAAGTATTAATCCTGAAAAGAGAATATGAATTTAGGTACCAACCTCGAAAGGAGGGAATCAGAATTTAGGTATTGACCCCAAGATGGAAATTAAAATTTAGGTATCAATCCCGAGAAGAGAGTCTAAATTTAGGTACTGATCTCTAATGGTAGGAATCAAAATTTAGGGGCTGATCCCGAAAAACAGAATTAGAATTTAGGTACCGACCTCAAAAGATAGGAATCAAAATTTAGGTACTGATCCCAAAATGGGAATTGAAATTCAGGTATCAATCCCGAAAGAGAGTCTGAATATAGGTACCAAACTCGAATGATAGGAATCAGAATCTAGGTACTGATCCCGAAAGATAGTCAAATTTTAGGTACCGACCTCAAAAGATAGGAATCAGAATTAAGATACTAATCCAGAAATGGGAATTGAAATTTAGGTATCAATTCCAAAAAGAAAATCAAAATTTAGGTACTAACCTCAAAAGATAAGAATTAGAATATAGGTATCGATCCCGAAAGATAGTCATAATTTTGATACTGATCTCAAAAGATAGGAATCAGAATTTAGGTACTGATCCCAAAAATAACATGAAAGCAGTCTAAAGAATTTGTGGTGTTGAATTCATAGATATGTGGCATGTGATAGGGTTGACATTGACAAATAAAGAATTGTGAGAATTTGTGAGATTTTGTGCAGAATGTGAAATTCTGTCGGGATGTGAAGAAAATTAGTGCAGATAAGGATAGTCATGCTGCTTGAGCAAACAATAAAAGACTTCGAAATTGAAAGAAGCAACTCAACAGATTTATTTTCTTGTTTGTTTTATCACATTTAATTGTCAAAATATATTTCCAAATTTTAATTTTTTTTGTTGGTTGATTTTTCAAAAGAGTATTTTATTTGAACTTTTACTGTTATCAAATTTTTATTGTTTTGTTCTTCGTTTGTTGTAGCTTGGAACCAACGCATGGTCCTGGGGCTCGATCTATCGTACAAAAGGACAATTCAAGAAATAGACTAAATTATAAAAGAAATTTCATAAATCTGCTTCAAACAGGTGTTACAGATTGAACATAAGCCGAAGCATCAAAAGGTACGTTATGCTGAATGCATCAAAAGTACATCTGAATATATCTTCATGCTAAACACATATCATAAGCTGAACATATCTGATACATATATCATCATATCTATTGCGCCAAAACATGTTACCAAAAAGGTATCCCTTGGCTATTCATCTTCGTTGGGGTGTGTTCCTGATTGAGCTAACCTACTAAGCCATATTCCCGGATAAGAGTTTTGTTTACGTGGACTTAGAGGTGCAACCCTCGCATAGCTCGTAAGGTTGTAGTTCCTCTAACTCCGAATCTGGTCATAATCCATATGGAATCTAGTTGTTATCCATTCTTTTGAAAGTTACATACACTCTGTGGTGTCGTACCGTCGGAATGCAATGCTTGGCCAGGTCTGCTCTATTTACCTTGAGAATCAATATTGAACCTCTAAACTCACCGGGGCCAATGATATCTATTTCTTTCCCGAATATGATGTTGCTCTTGCTCATGAAAGAGACCATGCAAAAAGGCCTCACAAAATCATGATGCTCTATATGTGGGGGAATACAATCACCTTCATCGTAGATATTGATGATACAGCTGTTGGGAATGAAATCAGCTGGAAGTATGCTCCACCTAACCATCCTCTTGATCATCTACTTTATTATAGGAGGTAATAGATCCAACTCATCATGTCTTAAAATCTCTGGGGAATTTCCTTCTCTATCTTTAGTAAAGTTATAACAACAACCACATTGGATGGTGGTTCAGAATAGGCCCTTTGCATCAAAAGACTAGCTCAACCCCTGTCTCTTTAGTCGAATATGCTATTGAGAATGTTCCTTTCTTCACTTTCAGAGATGACTCTGGTGTACAGATCCATGCCTTCCAGTATATTGACAAATCTTCCTTGAACTTCTTCATAAAATTCAAAATTCCTTTTCTTCACTTTACTCATTTTGTCTAATTCTGCCATAGTAACCATCGGTGGCTGTCGAGGGTGCTCCCTCATTTCAATATCAGTAGGAATTTATGCTTATGTTGTCTCTGTATCCAGCGGAATATATAATTCCCCCATTGAGTGATCAGTGATTTGAAATATACTATCGGTGAACGTATACTCCTCCAGAGTGCTGTAACGCTCTAAGTGGAGGATGTTGCAGTTTGGGCATTCCATAAACACACCTATAGCTGCTATCCATGAGGGAATTTTTGTGTTGCACATTGGGCAACCCACGTAAAGACCATATGAAACTTCTGGTAGTATTGGCTCTATAGTGAACTCAGACTCATCCTCTATGGCAGACAAGCTGGAGGAAGTCTCTCTCATGCATGGATCATAAATTTTTCCCTCAGGAATCAGGGTAAGCAAGTTTTTTGTCTCCTTCTAGCATCTTCTTTATTCACGTAGGAATGCTTTGTGTTTTAGACAATTGGCATTTCTGTGTTGAGTGCTTCGTAACGGTGCATCTGATAGTCTCTCATCATCAGCAGTGACTACACCTCCGGTCGGTTCAGTTATCATAGATGGCAGATGACTAGTCCCCTCCAGCGGATCTTTCTGCATTATCACTTTCTTCCCCTTCAGTGAGGAATCCTCCTTGTTGCAGATCTTTAACAGTGACGGTAACCCCTCTTTTTCTCGACGGCTGACCATGTCCATCAGGGGACCCTCATAGTCTATATCGAGTTGGCCAAAGTCCACGTCGAAGTCTATGATGCCACTCTATTGTGCCCTTTCCTTGTTAAATGCAAGATTTCAGCCATCCTTGAAGGAAAAAATCAGCTTCTGTCCTAACATTTTCTCTACAAACAACAGGGAAAACTTCAGTGCGCTGAAATTTAATAAGAACAAGAACAAAACAAGGTATTTATCAGACAAATTTTTAGTTTATATTGATGAGAAGATCATATATATATAAAGGAAGGAGCATTATTCAGCTCCCTACATGTTGATCATTTAAAATAGTACAAAAGTTCCAAAGGAGGGGGAGACCAATCCTCAAAATTGCTTACAAGAGAGTAAAACAACTAAACAGGTGAAAAATGGGGGAAGCCCCAGGACACTAAAACTCTTTTAGTTGACTTGGCATGAATTTGAGGTGAGGAGTCATCAACTTATCACCATGGAGTAAGAGGGCAAGAGGGGTAGGAGGTCTTGCATCCACAGAAATGGAGTTTGCATAGATTCCCTGTCTGGCCAACCAATTAGTAGGTTGGTTTCCTTCTCTGTATATGAAAAGCATTTGGACTGTGACCTTCTTGTAAAGTTTGCCAATTTTTTGCTTCCATTGCATATGATGCCAAGAGGATAGCTGATCAGTGGTAAGTAAGGTGATCAGCTGTAAAGAGTCTACCTCACTCCAGACTTTCTGCCATGTTGCTTTCTGTGCAAACTTAAGGGCCCAGTAAACTGCAATGAGCTCAGCTTCAAAAGCATCATTGGCCACTATAGGAGCATGGAAGAATAACAGGAAATTTCTGGATGAATTTCTGAAAACCCCCCCACCCCTACACCCCATTTAGAGAAGCTCCCATCAGTGTTGATTTTTATGGTTTGAAAATCAGGAGGTTGCCAAGTGACAGTCTCAATTCTGTTGTGACTATTGATTGCACTTGTCTGAGATAGACTTATCCTTGGGAAGTTCTTAAGCTGGATCAGCTTGTTTAAATAAGAAACACACTTTCTAGTCACCTTAGAGTGTTGAGTAGTCTTATCTTCATGTTTGTTGTTGTTCCTACACATCCACAAGAAGCAAGCCACAATGAAGGGGATAGACTCCCTTTGTTTACATTTCCAGCTATGCCAACTAGTTTTAAGACTAAACCAGTCCTTATCCAAGTTCTCACCTTTAATCTTAGTAAGGAGTGCTTTCCACACTTCTTGAGAAAATTCACAATTGAAAAAAAAGGTGGTTATTGTTCTCTTCAGCTTTCAGACAAAGATAGCATCTAGAGTGTCCTCTCAATCCCTTGAGTTTAAGAATATCATCAGTTGGTAGGAGGTTGTTTAAGAATCTCCAACAAAAGAAGGATATAGAAGGGGATAGGAATCTGTTTCAAATGGCTTCACCCCAGTTGACTTTATCCCAATCCCTTAACTTAGTATGTATAGCTTTAGTCAAGCTTTGGTTAGTGTAGATATGCCATATGATCCTATATTTTTTGCCTTTATCATACACAATCTTAGTGACTTAATATAGGTGAGGCTCCTGTAAAATTGATTGGAGCTTAGTAACATCCCAAGAGTCCCCATCCCAGAGGTCACAGACTGAAAGTTGAGGGTTTAAGTCTGAAGGGGAGGGCCCAAGCCAGTCCTTTGGGCACTAGTTATCAAGCCAAAAGCTCACTTTGCCATTCCCCAAATCTCATGTGTACATGTCTTCAGCTAGCTCTCTGATTTTCAGCATAATAGTCTAGATTCTGGAGTCTCCCAGCTTCTTGGTAATTAGGGTAGGGTGTTGGCTCTTGCAATACTTACCATACATGAATTTGGCCCACAGGGAAGTTTGTGTTCTGAAGTGAATCCACATCTTATAGAAATTTATTTGTGTTACTTGTTGGAGATCCTTGAATCCCAGCTCACCAGCTGCAATTGGTTTGGCTACCTTCTGCCATGAAGCCCAGTGTAACTGTTGTCTTTGACCTGCCCATAAAAATCTGTTGAATGCTCTCTCCAACTGAATTTGAATGCTTTTCTTGAGGTAGTTGGTTTGGAGAGCATAAGAGGGGAAGGTAGTTAAGATGCTTCTAAGGAGAGTAATTCTGCCCCCATTAGATAGGAAAGAATGAGACCAGCTAGCTAGAGTTTTCTGTATTTTCTGCAATACCTCATCAAATTGGGTCATTTTTTATCTCCCCCATATGAGTTGAACCCCCAAATATTTCACAGGGTCCCTAGCAGTAGAGAAGCCAGTGTAGTTGGAGATCCAATGCTTGATATTGGAAGTGGCCCTCTTGTTAAATATAAGTTGGCATTTAGTGGGGCAGAACTCCATCCCAGAGTAATTTTGAAATTGTTGTATACATTTATAAACTTTCTTCATAGCAATCTTTTGGACATTGGAAAATATCATAATATCATCAGCATACATGAGGTGGGAAATTGTTATAATGGATTTGTGGTGGAATCTAGAGTATTGTTGGTTGAGGATGTTCCTGTCAAGCAATCTAGAAAAGTAATCCATAGCAATTATAAAGATAGTGGGAGAGAGTGAGTCACCTTGTTTTAGTCCTCTGGTAGCTGTGAAAGACCGCTTAAGTTGGCCATTGATTAAGATAAAGTGGTTGTTGTTAATAAGCCACCTTTGGATGAGATTTCTGAGTTCTGGTTGAAAAACTCTAGCAGCAAGTATCCCCAAGATAAAATTCCAGTCAATAGTGTCTAGTAAAATATCAAACTTAAAAGTAGAAAGGAGAAAATTGAAGCATGTAAATTCAAAAATTTTCATTTTATTGAGGTTAATTTTATTACAAAATTTTTGGACCTGGTCACAAATGTTTAGCCAAATAAATAACCCCACAAAAATCAATATTTCAAACTTTCAATTCAAGCAATTTCAAGTTGCATAGTATGTTTTTAAGTATCATCCGTTGACTGGCAACATAGGTCTCTCGCCTTGAAAATCCACCAGCTAGTAGACTCCTCCTGCGTAGACATTTTCTATGATAAATGGTCCCACTCAAGTTAACTCAAATTTTCACCTATCTTGCGGCGTGTAAGAATAGGCCTTTTGAGCATGAGAATGAGATCACCAACTTTGAACATCCTTAGGCAGACCAATTTGTCATGAGCTTGTACCATCCTCGCTTGGTAAAATTCCAAATGCAGTTGTGCTTCTAGTTGCTTTTCTTCAAGACTTTCCAATTCTTCAAGTCTGAGTTTTGCACTTTCTTCTGTTGTAAGTTGATTGGTGATAGTGAATCTAAGAGATGACGTATGGACTTCTAACGGTAGTACAACCTCAGACCCATACACAAGTGCGTAGGGTGCACATTGAGTAGAGTCCTGAACGTTGCCTGGTAGACCCACAATGCTTCTAACAATTTGTTATGCCAATCTATTTTATTTTCATCCATTGTCTTATTCAAAATTTGTACCAGTGTCTTATTGAAGGCCTCCGCCAGGCCATTTTCTCTGGGATAGTAGATCGTAGAGTATCTCCAGTCTATCCCGTGCCGCTTGATAAAATTGTTAATTTTTGTGCTCTTGAAGCCTGCCCCATTATAAAAAATTATTCTACTCAGAACTCCAAAACGGTAGATGATTTGAATTTTAAAAAATTGATGGACATGATGTGATGTAACCTCTCATAGCGGTACTGCCTCTGCCCATTTAGAGACGTAATCTGTAGCAACAAGTATAAATCTGTGTCCTTTAGAGGATGGAGGGTCCATCAGATATATTATGTTTGTGTCCCAACACTCGAATTGCCACGCAGTGACGATTGGGTGTAGGAAATTTGAAAATTGGTGCAAGACCACCCCATGTACTTAGCACTGGTGAATTCTTCTGATTGTATCCATGCAGCCAGACTTCATTGCCGACCAATAATATCTGAGTCCCTTGATCTTCATTTTCATCTTCGGCTCTGACTGATGAGCGCCACACAATCCAACATACACTTCTTTGACAATATTCTAAGCTTCAGCTCTACTCAAACATCGTAGCCAAATATGATCGAACGATCTTCTGTAAAGAACCTCTCCCACTAGGGCTTATGACATAGCTCTTCTTATGATATGATATGCCTCAGACTTGTCTTCTGACAGCTTTCGATTCTAAAAATATTCTATTAATGAATTGCGCCAATCTTTGTTGATGTTAGCAACCATAATCATCATTTCTTCTTCTTTTTCAAGCTTGTGTAGATTTTCAAAGTCGATTCGGGACAAAACCTATCTTCCTTGTACCGTAATGTCAATGGAACTCTCCGGGGGACACGCCAATTCTTTTGCAAGTTTTGATAAAGCATCAACATGGGCATTATCTTCCGTAGGAATCCAGTAGAATGTTACATTGGGAATCTGTTCTAGTCGCTTCATGGTGTACCGGTGGTATTCTGCTAACCTTGGTTTCAAAATTTTGTATTGTCCGGCGGCTTGTTGGATGATGCATTATGAGTCACCATAGGTGGCAATATCTTTTATATCCATCGAGACTGCTAATTCCAACCCAGTAATTAAGGCTTCATATTCTACTTTGTTGTTGGTACATGGCTCTATTAGGTGATAGGAAAATCACAGCATGCCCTTATCTAGTGTGACGAAGATTAAACTAATTCCTGCTTTGCCTGGTATAACTGTTCCTGATCCTTTATCTTTTGGCTGATGAAGCTCCATCAAAGTACATTTCTGAATGTCTAGCACTGAAGGGCTCTATTTGTAAGACTTGTTCATATGATAATTCGTCATTAAGAGGAGACCCAGCTGGAAGTGGGTGTACAGCGAGAAAATCTGTCACTTGATAGCACAAAGGGGAACAAAAGTTATATCAAATTGCAACAAAATCATCGATCTTCTTGCTAGACGTCCAGAGAGTGTTGGTCGAGTCATTAAATATTGTAACAGATTAAATTTTGAAATTAGAGTTACCTTAGGAGAAAGCATGTAATGTTTGAGCTTTTGGTCTGCGAAAATAAAAGCTAGACAATGCTTCTCAATAGGCAGATACCTTATCTCCATCAGTATTAGACGGCGACTCAAATAGTAGAGGAGTTTTCCTTACCTTTGTCATTCACTTGGGCTAAGAGGGCTCCAAGAGAGTCATCTAAGGCCGCGGTATAAAGTATTAAAGGTTTTCTCAGGATAGAGGCTGCCAAAACAGGAGGTGTCATTAAAAAATTTTTTAACGTCCTCGAAGGCCTGTTGACATTTCTCTTCCTAAAAAAATTTGGCATCCTTTTTAACTAATGTCAATAAGGGCTGACATCTATCTGAGAGATTAGAAATAAAACGTCTCAGATATGCCAATTTTTCTTAGAAGGAACGTAGTTGTTTCAAGATTTTGGGTGGATTTATTTCTAAGATAGCTTTAATTTTATCCAGGTTGATCTCAATTCCTCGATAACGGACAACGAATTCAAGGAATTTTCTGGAGGTAACGCCAAAGGCAAACTTTAAGGGATTCATCTTAAGATTATATTATCATAATCGGTCGAACACGGTCCTCAAATTGTACAAATGGTCTATTTTCTGTTTACTCTTGATGACCAAATCATCCACATAGCATTCCACTTGGTTGTGAATGAGATCATCAAAACTCTTTGTCATAGCTCGTTGGTATGTCACTCCAGTGTTCTTCAATCCAAACAACATCACTGTATAGCAGAAAATCTTAATAGGTGTTCTGAAGGCTGTAAGTGTTGCATCTTTTGGAGCCACCTTGATTTGGTTATACCCCGACGATCCATCCATAAAGGAAAAAATCTCATGTGTCAAAGTTATATCCACCATCATTTCTGGTATTAGCAATGTAAATTCATCCTTTGGACATGCTTTGTTCAAACCCCTGAAGTCAACACATACACGAATTTGTCTTTTTTTCTTCTTAACTGGCATAATGTTAGATAAACATGTGGGATATTGCTCTTCCTGCACAAAGTTAGCATCTATTAACTTCTTCACCTCGACAATGACTTGCTGCTCTATTTCGAGATGCATTCTTATCTTTGTCCACCCAAGTTTATGAACTGCAACTTTTGCTGATAGTCCTTACATTTTATCATAACTCCATGCAAAGCAATCTTTAAATTCTATTAATAGTTTGATCAACTCTAAATATTCTTCATCGTTGAGTAGAGAACTTATAAATGTAGGTTGGGGTTGCTCTTCTGTCCCGAGGTTAATTTCCTTCAATTCACCAATAATTGACTTGATTTCTTCCTTAAATTCTATCGGAGCATCTTCTATTAGGTGATTAGTAGAGTCATCCTCCACATTGAGATAATCCTCTTCTGATTTATTAGTGAGAACCAAGCAAAATTTTGAATCATCAACTGGTCTGATAGTGCCAAATCCGAGACACTCTTTCGAGTTGGGAGTCGACTTTTAAAACCCCATAATTTTTCAAAAAGTTGTAATTTATCCTTTGGCATTTGTTATGGCAAGTGTTCCTATTGAATTAACTTTTATACACAAGGAAAAAAGTAACTAAAAATTAAGTCCATTAATTCATTTGGATCCTCATCTAAATTTACCTGATTTTCAAGATTAGTAGAAGTAGAAGCACGATAAAATTTGATTGGCTTTGAACCAGCACTATGGACCTTGTTGACCTCTAAGATCTCAACCTTTTGAGGTAAATTAGAGTAAGGTTCGTAGTGTTCACATAATGGTTTATCCGATCATAAATTGTCTCATATTCGATTTTCTTCACATCTTCTAAGGATATCTCATACAGTGGTTTCTTCTATTTTATCATCATTATTTCATCTTTAAAACTTTCTTCATCATCAATGTTGATGGTCAGCCTAGCCCGTTCAACAATCAAGTTGGTTCAGCCTCGTCCACGTCCCCGGCTTTGACCTCGGGTGCGCAAACTAAAAGAACCCCACTGACTCGTTGCAAAAGAGTGGTGGAAGATCGATGAAGCGGAGCTGAATGGCTTCCTCTTTTTGATTCTTCTGAATCTTCTGCTTTGTTTGCCAAAATTTCATGACAGAAGATGATTTTCTTTAAAGGCACATAGTAGGCGGCATCTTTATGAATGCCAACTTCATGAATTAAAAATGGTTGTAAATCTCCCTTGATGTAATATTCTTGTCCTTTCTTATAGTCCTTAATGCACTCTGTAGAGATGACAGAACCATGTTGTGTTTATGAATCCATGGTCGACCCAATAGAGCATTGAAAGAGGTTTCAGCGTCAATGATATGGAATTTAGTGGTTGTTACCAATTCTTCAACTTTCATAAATAATGTAATTGATCCAAGGGCTCTCTCTCCCTTTTGGTTGAATCCTCTTAGCATCATTTTAACGGTTGTAAGCTCCTAAGCTTTAATGTCTAAATAGGCTAATGTCTGTGGGCCCATCAAGTTGAGGGATGCTCCAGGATCTACCAAAACTCTGGACAACACAAATCTGTCAATGTTAACAAAGATATAGAGTGGAAGATTGTGGTCAGCAGAACCGAGCAACAAGTCTTCATCTGTAAAGGTTACCGCCAACTGTTCTTTCAATGAGAAAATTTCATCCGAGGATGTGCTGGCCAACTGGGCTAAGCAAATCTCTAGATTAAGCTAAGCTGTACCCAGAGACTCTCTCACCTCCTTTGACAGGGTTAAAGCATCATAGATGCTTAATTTGGCCGGCAACTTCCTAAGGTGATCTAGTACGTTGTAATCCACTTTGTATGATCCTCCAATCTTTACTTGGTTATGTGTTTCTTCCACTGGCAGAGGTGGAGGTAGCTCTTCTCGAGTTACTATTTGCTTTCTTTTATCCATTGGAGCTGACCTCATAAGTAATACTTTCCCGCTCCTTAAGTTCACTTCTATAATTTATTCTTCTTGAGATGTCGTTGGTGAATCTTCTGGTGTTTGTTCTTTATCAGAAATATCTAAGTTGATAGCAAGTGGTGCACTGCGGCACTCGAAAATTGGTTCCTCACTTTCAGCGTTGTCGTAATTGGTATTGTCGACGTCTTCTTTGGTCTTGTTAATAGGTTCATCAGACTTAAGTACGATTTGAGGATTGGTTTGGAAATCGAGATCGAAGCTAGATTGGTCATAATCGATTACGTTATCAATAGAAACAGTTAAAACGTAGCCAAAATCATAATCAGTATATTCATAAGACCTGAAGGGGCAAAAAGATAACTATACAAGGTTAGGGGTTCGAGGATTTTCTTCCCCAAATCCGAGACAACTAATCTAGCAGAGGCAGTCCTATCCTAACCCCCGTGCTATCAGTCTTCGCAGTGGTATTCTTCTTCTTCTTCTTTGGTGTCAGCGGATTTCCTGGTGAAATCTTCATCTCTGGCTTGGCACGCTGAAGACTATGATCGGAGGCTTGCCTTGATGCATTCTAAATTTGGTCCAGTACACTCTTGAGCTTTTTCAAAGTCATGCTCCATCCATTTTTACCAGCATATGGGTCAATCAGAGAGACAGGCTCAACCAAAATTAAATTTATAGAACCTCTTTCAGGTTCTTTTAAATATTATTTCAAAATTGTTATATTTCCTTAAGATTTTTCTCTAGCCAATCCTTAAAGACAAAACAATCCTCTATAGTGTGCCCAAGCATCCAGTGATATGGGCAATAATTATGTTGATCCTTTTTGTCAACCTCTTTGGGTTTCTTTGGCCTTGGTAATCTAAACTCAGGCTTCTTCATCAGCCTTCTGAACATTTTGGATATTGTTTCATCTTTGAAGGAATAAAATGTTTTCCTTCATTCCGTCAAGGTTAGACCCTTTCTATTTTTCATTCAGTACGATCCTCCCTAAAGCGGTTGCTGGCTAGACTGGCCATGTTGTTTTGTCTGTTGTTAAGCATGTTGCGATGATGACTGAGAATTCTAATGGGAATTTTCTATATGTATCTTCATTGGCTATTTTCCTTTATCAACCGTTGCCACTGTTCCATACTTCTTTTCAAATGCCCTGGTCATCTTGGATTTCTCCGCTTTCTCTTGGGAATCCATATTTTTGACTTCTTCTTGAAGATTGTTGGCTTTGTTGAGTACCTTCTCGAAAAATTTAGTGGAGAGTCTCTTGAGCATGAAAGCTACTTGTAAGATCTCAATTGCATGATGTTCCTGTAGCTGAGGTTCACATTTCATGCTAAGGTTTCTCTACCTCAAAATGTAGTCCACTAAAGTTTCATGGGGCTTTTGCTCCTTTACTATGAGATCTCCAATAGACACATGATGTTGCACTCCAACAAATTTCTTCATGAGCAATTGTTCTAGCTAGATGAAAGCCTTGATTGAGCCATTGGGTAGTTCGGCATACCAATCAAAAGTGATTCTTGACAGGCTACTGACAAACTTTCAAAAGAGTAAAGCTTCATTTCCTCTTGTGTTGATAAAACTGGCTCAAAAATATGTTATATGTTGCCTGGGATTTCCAGTCCCGTAAAATATCTTAAAGTTTGGCAACAAAACACCCTTAGGGTAGGGTACAACATCAAATTCCTCTAGGTAAGGTCTACCTTCAAAATCAATGCACCACCCTTAGATTGGGCTAAGGCCTAACGAACTTGCTCGACCATTTGCATAAACTCCTGAGCTATGGCCATGGCAGTCATGACAGTGACCATCTCTTCCATTCTTTTCTCTATTTGGTTGATTTGCTCATCCCTTAGGAAAACAACCCTACGCAGCTCATCTATGACGTTCTCTTCGAAGAGAGGTTGAGCGTTGCGCATAGATGCAACAGCTCTGGTCTCGATGACATGGATATCCATAAAATCTTCCTAAAGGTAATTATTGAAGTCAACATCTCATCATCATCAATGGAAACTCCATGTTCTCGGGCTAACTCAGAAATCTCGATCTTGAGCTTTTCAACCTTTCCTTCAATTATTGATTCTTGTAGCACCTTGAGATCTGGAGGGCTTTGTTGGACATCCCCTACTTGCTCATCCATCTCGCTAGCAATTGCTGCAACAATGTCAGATACTTTGGACCCTTGCTTCATTCCATGATCCTGCCATTAGAGCTCACTAGACTGTATCGATACGATGACATTGGGTAACCACACCTTTTTCTTTGACGGTGATGTCTTGAGATGGGGTGTCTCAGCAAAAACATAGGCATGTCAAAGAGAGGCATGCTCCCCATGGCAAAGACCAGATACAATACCAGACAACTTCTTTACCCTTTCCTTCAGAACTTTAGGAACATCTTTATGACCGGTAATTGGTAGAACTCTCAGACCAAGACTTGACTTAATGGGTCGACGGCCTACAGGTCTAGTGATGATAGAATCGATAGTGAAGGTGACAGTATCAACTCTGTTTCCCAAGAAGAACCTGACGAGAATGCAAGGAGGCAAGGCTTTAGTTGATTTCTAAGATTGTCTGGTAGATCTGATGTCTCTTAGACTTTCTTTCTTCATGTGAGAGGATACTGCACAGTCCACTAGTTTAAGCAATTCACCGACTGAACAACCTTCTTTGGCAGCTAGTATCTAAAAAATTGTACTGAATTGAGTGATAGGAGCAGGCTTCTTCCTCTTCCCACCATGTTCATGAGTTGATGGTAAAGTAGCGGCATTCTTTTGGATACTTTTGTACCCATTATTATCCATTTAAGGATGGAATCTACTCCATTGCAGAAGTGGGTAGATCTCCAGTAATCCTGACTCCTCTTGATGAGGAACTTCATCAACAGATACTTCCTTGGAAATCTAGGCTTCACTAGCCCTCTAAACCTTCCGGCTGCAGTTTCACCTTTGGGTTCGAGTTAAAGGTGTGATTCTCGAACTCGATTCGATTTCAAATACTAATGGAATGACAACCAATCCATCAGTCAGGTCTTCAACGATCATAACTTCTTTTCCCTTAGCAGAAATGGGAACAACAGGCTTAGTAGGTGCCATGGTGGCAACAGTCTTAACTTTCTTGTAAGAAGGAAAATTCTGAGGACAGTTTAAATTGAACTCAGCTGATGGCTCCTGAAATTCCAGAGCGGTGACTTTCATCATGATGAACGGGGCTTTCCCAAGTATAACCTTGAGCTCATCAAATGCTGCTCGAAACTTGATGGTGGGATTGACATTGCAGGCACTGCGGCTCCTCGGCAGGTTGCATGAGAAGGTGAGCGTTGGGAATGCCATTGCAACAACTTAAAAAAAAAGCTCTGAGGTTAGTTATTTTACCAATACCTCATAATCTTAGTGCAAGCACTACAAATTAGTAGAGTTTGATCTGTAGACTAGGTAAGTTTTTATTTAATTTGTGGAGATTTTAAGATTTTAGTTAAAATAGTTTGAAAGTAGAAAGATTTAATTAATATACGGAAAATTAAATAGCAAGCACAGCATGACACATCTGATTTAATTTGCAAAATAGCAAATCAAACTCAAAAAGAAAAAAGTGAAGTTCAGGACCCAGTGCGGGACTGACTCAACAACGCACAATGCCCAGGAGGAACCAGTCCACCAACACACTTATTGAGGGTCTGACCACACACTAAGATTAAAATGTCTTTAATGGCCTCCTGAACCTTCCTGTTCAAAGGTGATTGAACAGACAGTCCTGAAGTCCAAAAGAGTTGACCATACTTACCCAAGACAGAAATAGATAAAGCATGTCAATGGAAGAAGGGTAATCTGGTTCATGAGGGACATGAACACATTATCGATGTATGAAGATAATATTTTATGAGTAATATGGAGAGAGAAGCTTATCCCCCAACGGAGTTGCCAGAAGCGATTGACATAATTTTATTTAAAGAGTTGCCCGTTGGANCAAATGTGCCAAGCTACAATTAATCGTCTCTAAGAGAAAATGAAAATAACATATATCTAACAATGTTATTTGGGGGACCTTTATCCCTAAAGTCACACCAAATTTTAGGAAATTAGCTAAATGTAAATTTACCAATTACTTCAAGACTTGCACCATCTCTGAACAAATATGGTGCAGAGATGGTCTCCAAGTCATTCATAAAAGGTCATAATTTGGTGTAATGACAAACTTGCAAGGTCATTATGCATAGGAAATTAGCTATAAAAGGTCATATTTATAGCTAATTTGTCAATAGCTAAGAAATTCCTACATAATTTTTCATTTCTTCCAATTACTTCAAGACTTGCACGTTTTATAAGTTTTTTTAACAATTTTTTAAATCATTTCAAAGTCAAACAACCTTAATTTAATAGATACAGTCCTATGCATATAACATAGGACTAACTAAGACTCTACAGTAACAAGTAAAACAATATACAATATATAAGTATTAACAAACACAATTAATCAAATCATGTAAAAAAAGTAAATAACACAAGTCACAATATTTAGGATTTTCTAAAACTTAAATATCTATAAAACAACACATAATACACAATTAAAAAAACACGATAGTTTTTAAACCTGATTTTTAAATTCTGAACAAATATGCCTCCTAAATTGAAAAACTAACATTGTTCCTAAGTAAAAATGCCAAAAGCATGATCTGAAATATGTTGAAATACTTGTTATCAGACAGATATACATGCTGCTGAAGTTGTATACAAATTATAAATCTTTTATCAATCTTACTAGGAATGAGTTAAATTCTCAAGTATTCCAATTACTAGTTTATTAGCCCTAAGTTAAGTTCAAATTGATAAAGATTTTAAAGGTTTTAAAAGGTAAAAATTCTAATTTTAAAAGAAAAGCTATTGTTAAGGGAGATAAGTTTTATTA
>JXCR01114481.1:142554-165295 GCA_002079205.1 Phalaenopsis hybrid cultivar | reverse complement strand
CATAAAAGGTATGAGAAAAAAATCTATGAATACATCAACAAATTTTGTACACATCAAGTGCCCAACTATAACCATATTTTACCTCTCAAGATTGCACCAAGGGGTTGCTCCCACCATAACAATGTGTATAAAGTTGATGTAAAAGATCTTTTAAGGTTATAGTTAAGTGCGCCCTCAACCTAAAATAGATTGCGATATATGATAATGGTAAAGTTACAATTATGGTCAAGCAGTGACAATAGTAATAACAACAATAGTGACTGTTTGATACTTTTAGTAAGATGTTGATTTAGCTACTACGGTTTGATGGTCAATGTTAGTTGCGGTGAAAACAATCCAACAATGATGACAAGAAGGATAAATGTGTAACACTAATATTTTTAAAAGATCAACATCTTTTCTTAATTTGCCTTTGCCAACAATATTATGATTTTTTGGGAAAGAATGAGCATAGATCTAACTTGATATGCCTTGCGCCAATAGAATTACATATGTCTTAGAGAAAAGGAGTAGATACTTAAGGTCTTTGTTTTTGAGATTGTTTGTTGGATAAGGAGGCTCTTTTATTACAAGTATTACTACTATTGGTGATCACAAGAATTCTTGTGAAGTTTGCAAAGGTTTGATAATTTCCTACAGATGACGACAAAATGTTTTGTACTAAAAAATTCATGTAGCAGAATACACGAGCTTGTCATCTTAGACTTGTACAAAGGTCACACACATATAGAAAAAAAAAGTACACGGGTCTAAAAATAGTTTTTACGAGAAAACTAAAAGAGAGAAAAATCATGGGATTTAGCCTAGTGAAATAATTTCACTATATAGATGATAGTTATAAGATTCATGGTTTTAAAATCACATCAAACCGACCGATTTGACAAATTCTAGTAGTAACGGTCATTCACTTAGTTCGATCCTAGCTCAAAACTACTTGAACCGATCATTCAGCTGGTTTGGTCCAAGCTCAAAATTGTTTTTGTATAGAATGATGATTGGTCCGGTCGAAATCAAGTTTGAACTAGTGAACTGGTATAGTTTTTAAAGAACTGATCAATTCAAGTATTGCCCAATTTTACCTTTTTAATTTTTATTGGATGGCCAAAATTAAGATATTTAAATTAAAAATAGAGAAAATAATATGTTTTAAATTTTTTATTCTACCATTTAAATTTTAAAAAAATAATTTAAATGTTTATTGTATCATCAGATATATATTCTGATTATCGTTGAACCTTGAACTTTTCCTTTCTTTGGTTCAATCTATGATTCGATTTTCACAACCTTGATAAAAATTTCATCACTCCCTTAAATAATGGAATGTTTTGTTATAAGAGCCTGGAATGCTAATTTGGTTTTCTTCAAAAATGGTGAAAAGCGATGAAAATATAAAGACAATTTGGCGATAATGGCAGTAATAATTAAGCGACGATGGTTTGTGATTGTGGTGGCATTCGAGCAACGACAGTCTGGCTATAGCAACAATAGCATTGTGATGGTTGTCAAAGAAGATGATAGCAACTAAGCAACGATTATTTGTCAATTCTAACGACCGCGGGCAACGGTAGTGACAACAAGTCACTGGTAGTTCAAAGTTGATCGTCAATAGTCACTAATTTTTAAAATATGAACTTAGCCATAAGTTCTTCTCCCTCCTCCCTTCATGTTGAATTAGAAGGGATACTTTAATAAATTTAATCAAAATCACTATATTGAAAATTCCATTTTGATTCATTTAATCATAAATCTTTCTTTTAAATTTTAAATGTTTTAATAACTTTAAAATTAAGTGATTTTGAGCCCATTGAATTCTTTTAATCGAGATACTCAATTTGATTATAAGAATGCTAATTTTAGAGATTATTTGATCTTTTAATTAACACTTCAAGGCTCCAATTATATTATAAGTGTTTGATCTGAGTTCATTTGACTTTTTAGATCCAATTGCCNCCAATTATATTACAAGTGTTTGATTTGAGTTCATTTGGCTTTTTAGATCCAATTGCCATTGTGTTTGTATTGTGTTTGTATTGTCAAAATGTTCACTTTGGCTATAAAGTTGGTGAAATAAAAAAGCAATAAATTTGGCACAATCAAGAATTATTAGTTTTATGAAAAAAGAAGAAAAAANCAAAATGTTCACTTTGGCTATAAAGTTGGTGAAATAAAAAAGCAATAAATTTGGCACAATCAAGAATTATTAATTTTATGAAAAAAGAAGAAAAAGGAACAGTCTTTAACTACTTATGGAGCCAAGATTAAAAATTATATTAACTTGCAAAACTTGCTAACAACAACCATTAACAATCAGTAATTAGAATTAAAAACCTCACCAAACAAAGCTCACACTAATCAACCATTAAACAACTACCCCTTGAACAAACCAGAAAAAANTATGGAGCCAAGATTAAAAATTATGTTAACTTGCAAAACTTGCTAACAACAACCATTAACAATCAGTAATTAAAATTAAAAACCTCACCAAACAAAGCTCACACTAATCAACCATTAAACAACTACCCCTTAAACAGACCAGAAAAAAAAAAAAAAGAAAAAGAAATTCACAGCATTATCAGTCAGTTACTCTAAAAAAGTCTCCATAATATCAGAATATATCCCTGCTTCAGAGTTCCTATACTCCATCCCCTGAGTCCCGCCCGACGACGACGACGAACTCATCCTCGCCGGCAACGTAAAACTCTTCTTAAACTTATCTCCCTCCGCCTTCCTCGCCTTACCAGAATGGCTCTGTTCCAAGCTCAAATATTCCTCCGCTCCCCCACCGCCACTTCCACTCTCCTCTGCCTTCCCTTCATCTGCGCACGCGTTCTTTCCCGCCATCAAAAGCTGTAGTTGTTGTTGATGGTGGTGGACTAGCGGCTTGCTTCCGAGCCCGTCGGAGCCGAAGAGGAGCTTGGCATCGTCGGTGCGGCCGGTGAGTGCATTGAAGAAGGAGAGGCCGTTAGGCCATTTGAGATCAGCTTCGTGATCGGCAATCATGTCGTCGCCGGAATGGGGGAGAAGGAAGAGGTGGGTGTCATCTTTATTGATCGCCGGAGGGATTCTGGAGGAAGGGTGGAAGGTTTGAGAGGCCTGCGAGGCGGATGAGAATGGAGGGTGAGTCCAGTTGAAAAGAGGTGGAGGTGGGCGGGATGGAGCTTGTTTGAGGGGAGGCGGTGGTGGTGAAAGATTGGTGTTTCTGGTGGAGGAGAAGAGCTGGGAGAGGAAGAAGCCTGATTGGTATCCAAGTGATTCAAACATGTGTCGCATTCTCAGCACAAAGTGGAGATCTTCTGGTATCTGAAATATTGCCAGTCAGTCATACCAATATATTTAATATCTAGAGCGTTAATTGAGCCCAATATACTGTTAGATAAAGAACATTCTAATTCCAAAACTGAAGTTAATGAGTAGAGGCCTACAATGGTGCAAGGAAAATCGAAAGAATCAAAAATGGAAAACTCACAATCTTGCAAGAGCCAAGCTGGAGAAGTCCATGGCCGGCTTGGATGACCGCTATAGTCTGCTCCAAATACAAAAGAAAAAAAAAAAAACAGATTTTGGAAGACGNAGCTGGAGAAGTCCATGGCCGGCTTGGATGACCGCTATAGTCTGCTCCAAATACAAAAGAAAAAAAAAAAAAAAATCAGATTTTGGAAGACAAGCAGAACAGAAAAGAAAGGCGAAATGGGGGAGAGTGCAGAAAGGATTCCTGCCTGGATACCGGATGCGAACTGATCAGTCCATTCGGGAGGAAGCTGCAAGGAGAAGCAGAAGAGAAAGCTGAAAAACTATAATGATTGAAGTTTTAAAGCTGTAATCTTGTTTTGTTTCTGTGACTAAACACAAGCACCGTGTTTTCTTTTTTTTTTATCAAAAAATGGAAGAAGTGGAGGATGAAGAAGAGAATCCTGTTCGNATCAGTCCATTCGGGAGGAAGCTGCAAGGAGAAGCAGAAGAGAAAGCTGAAAAACTATAATGATTAAAGTTTTAAAGCTGTGATCTTGTTTTGTTTCTGTGACTAAACACAAGCACTGTGTCTTCTTTTTTTTTTNATCAGTCCATTCGGGAGGAAGCTGCAAGGAGAAGCAGAAGAGAAAGCTGAAAAACTATAATGATTAAAGTTTCAAAGCTGTAATCTTGTTTTGTTTCTGCGACCAAACACAAGCACTGTGTTTTCTTTTTTTTTTATCAAAAAATCGAAGAAGTGGAAGATGAAGAAGAGAATCCTGTTCCTTGTCTCTCTCTCTCAGTGGAAAAGAGAACAAACCGCATCAAAGGAGCTCTGCCAGTAGTTGGAGATGTTGGGTTCGCATTCAGAAGGTTCTTTGAAGACCCATTTGTGACATTTATCAGAAGCGACTTTGCCCATCAGCCTGCTTTAAAACCAATCAATCAGAAGAATTTATTAAAAAGCACAAAAGTTAAAAATATCAGCTTTTGTTTCCTCGCCAAAACGCCCTTTTACGAGCCTCCACTGACATGTTGGGGGTAAATACTGAAGGGAGACCAAGTGAACAGCTAATATTACTTCTCTTTTAATGAGACTCATAATTGATTTACTATTACTAGTCATAAAAAGTGAGAAAATCAAAAGCGACTATTCAAAACATGTATTCCTTCATTTCCAATTTGAAATATTCAACTAAAAANATATATATATATATATATATATATATAAGTTTGGAAAAATATGAAATTAAACTGATCACATATCTTTCATAGTTCAAATGAAAGAACATTGCACTTCAAGCCATGTATCTATTCTAAAATATAAACACAAAACTTGAGGGTGAGGCTACTTTATTTCCATCCTTATATGGATGTGGTTTAGCTTAAAGGCTAGATATTTTCTTGGGTAGATCATTGTCATGATCTAACCCCACCTGTACACCCCCATAGTGTGAGAAATTCTTTTCATTGTATTGAGGATAGGCATGTTGCATTGGCTACAACACCCAAATTTCCTAGTTGATTCATGCCTAGGTGTAGTACGTTCATACTCGTATTGAATCTCTAGTTGGGTCGCCTCGATAGGCATTTGACAAGATACCTTTCCATAGGTTGGGCTACTTTATTTCCATCACATAAGAGCTGCTCTACTAGCCTTTAAGGGATCCCCATTGATGGTTGCTTTTCCAGAGCTAGCAGAAGCATTTCAGAGACAAGCTAGTGTGTTCATCCAACCATTGGGTTTGATTACTTCATAGTGCCCTTCTGATAGGATTTACCTCATTGATTTTGAGGAATCTCCATTGAGATTCCTACTTGATAGACTATTGATAAGGGCATCCCACATGAGTTGGACCACTCAGTCCACTTTATCTATTTTGGTTATACAACCGACTTGAATAATCTGTTGCTTTGCCAGTAGGCCTATCGTACCAGTCAGAGCACTCGCTTTTGTAGCTGCTCCATGCCTTATCAAGACCCTTGACACCCAATCAGATTATAGTATTTTTTCAATGAAGACTACTTTGTTCATTCTTAAGAAAACTATCAGTGGGGTATGCTGAGCTTGAGCTAACAAAAGCCCCTCGAGGTTGGACCATCTCATGCACCCAAACTTTTAGATACCACTTCATGCAAAAGTACTACAAGGTCGGATAACTCTATGCATCCATTACCTTTTTTATGCCTCTTCTAAGTAGTATAAGCCTGTTCTCCTTTCCAAAAAAAAGATGTTCAAATCCCCATGAAGTACTAATAGAACCTTAAAGGAATCCCCAATGAGAATCCTCCCATGGGTACATTAATAAATCGCCTCTCTAGCGATTTTTTTGAATTGGTCTATCCTACTCGGCATGTCAAGTTGTGTGTAGCGCTAATATGAGCTTTATGCTAGCTCAACTAGTCTATGTTTAAGTTAAAAATTTTCATGCTTGTGAAATTCCTCAATGAAATTCACCTCGTTGGTGCTCATAAGAGCACCCTAGTCATTAGAACGTCCTAGATCTTATAACTTCTTCACTTTTCTTGACTACTTTAGTTGGTTAAGTTTGCCAAGTAGAGTAATATGTAGCATCAGTTTTACCACTGATCCGTGTTTTGTCATATTGCTTTATACTTATAGTGTGACATCTCAGGCTATCTAGCCATTTATTTGATTCATAGGCTTGATACCTACCTCCTATACTATTTGATAGTTTCGACTGGTTTTGTTGCTTTTTTCCAACACGTCAAATGACATGTCATATCAGCTATTCAATTGATCCATGTGAGCATCTAGATACTCGATGCCTCCCTAGCAGGAATTAGCTTGTTAAATGGGAAAATCCCCAGCAAGAGTCGTCTCGTTAATGCTCATGAAAGTACTCTTATGGTTAGACCATCCTGGTCATATAACCATATTCTTTCCTCAAATGGTTTTGTTGATTTTGTCCATCATGTTGAGTGACATGAGGTATCAATTTTACTACCGATCCATGTTTTGTCGGAACACCATAATGTCTAACTTTACTTGAGCATATTACTTTAGGCTACCTTATTGTAGGGTTACTTGTCTGATGCATAGGTAAGATACCTATCTCCTATACTATGTACTATTTATCTTGGTAGATCATAGCCTCCATGTTAGAACATAAGTTGAACTAATCTAAGCTCTACGCTAGCCAGATTAATCCATGCTTAAGCTGAGAATTTTCATGCCAGCAGAATTCCCCAAAAGGAGTCACCTCGCTGAGGTCCATAAGTATTATAGGGTTGGACTTCTTTATTCAACTGACTCCCTTCTACATCATATTTACCTATATTAATTCTCTTTGCTTGGTCACTCAACACTTCAAATTGTTTAGATTACTTCAGTTATTCATCGATGTGTGTCTAGTTGAAACATTATGATATCTGATGGTACCATGACATTGTGTACAGTGAAGATTGCTTTACTCATTCTTATCGACCTATCTTGGATTGCTAGACTGCCTTATCTACTAGTATATGGCACTTCTCGATCCATACAACATTTTTGTCAATTCTTTTCATGAGGGTGTCTCATCTTATGATGACTTTATGGCTTCATAACAGCCTGTTGTGATGTTTCTCAAGCCATACAACCTTAAAGTTAGATCTATTATGAGAACATCTAATCTTCGAACACCTTTAGGCTTATCTCTGCTTGCTTGGAAACCTCGCAAAGAATATGACATTTTAGTCAGTTTTTTTATGAGGGTGTCTATGACAATCTTCTGGCTCTATTGCCACTTTCTATGATGTAATTTGAGCCATATGACTGTAGCATTGGCTCTATTTTGAGGACATATTATCTTTATATACATATAGCTTTTCAGCTACTTTTAACAACTCTCGAACTATACAAGATGTTTAGGCAATTGTTTTATGAGAGTAGGATGGACGAATTAGGTTACATGATGTAATTTGGCCTTTACCTTGTGTGCTTCTAAAGACAAAGGTAAATCTCTTAGTGTTTCCCCTTACCATAGTAGATAATTAAGGCTTTGTTGCTTTTCTAAGATGTGTCAAGCCACTGCATCCCTTAGACTAACCTCTGGATCCATCTCTACAGCCTCAGGACCCTTTTTTGGGTTAGATATAAGTCTCAAGTGAATTCCTCCTAGACGACATCTCTATTGTTGGCCTCTTAGGCATTTGAATTTGATGCTTCTCTGACTACATGACATTCTAGGTGGTCCTTTCATGATAGCATTTGTTGCTTGACATCTTAGCTTTATTGCTCGGCTCCCTAACTAACCTTCACTACCTCTTAGGTGATGATGTAAAACTCTTAGTAATCATCATATATGTAGTGCATGTATCAAGGTATGTACCTCGATCAATTTGTAGGAGGGAGCATAGTCTCTTGGATCTCTTTCCCAACTAATCAATACGAACTAGTGCTCATATTTGAAATAAGTTCACCAGTATTCCTTCTAGATCTAGTCAACTTGTCACCACTTAGTGAGCAATGAGAAGCCCTATGAAATCCCACATTAAAGTAGTTGGTGGCTCCCTAGCCAACTTGCCTACATATCAAAGAGTGATGTATGGCCCTACAGTAGTCCTCATTGTCATTTTGCAAGAGTTTCATGTATTAATACCTCGAGTCTTGTGTATTCATGCTTCTACAGCCCCTGACCACAGATACACCTAAAATATATAGTCTTTATGTACACATTTTTATACCTATTTTTTAGATATTGTGCTTTAATGGAAGGTATTTGTGTGTTTTTATTGTATGTACAATCAAATGGATGAAAATGGTTAAAGGAGTGAAAAAGTATCAAATTTGGATCAAAAATGAAAAACATGTGAAATTGAACTGAGGCGCCTAAGCACCCAAGACTGACGCTCAGGCGCCAGTGAAACAGAGAGAGCCATGTCTAAGTGCCCAGTACTCACGCTTAAGTGTCATAAGTAGTTACTTGATGATTCAATGAATTTGAACAAAGTTTGAAGAGGTATTTGAAGAAACCCTTAGTAAAAATGTGGGAAATGGTTAATGGATACAAGATGTCATTCAATTGGCTTTCGAAATGAGGAAACTTCTAGAAGATTCATTGAATGTGGACACATTTTGAAGAGACACCAAAGCACCTTTTGGAAAATTATAAAAGAATACTTGGATTGAACAAGGAGAGGGTCCATCTAGAGTCATCATCCATCATACCAACACGTCGCCGCCCCCGACGCTCATCGCCACCGCTGCCACCCACTTTTCTTTTTATTTTAAGTTGTAGCTTATATTGTAAGTGAAGAAAGAGTTTCAAAGAAACTTCAAGACTTTGGTGGAAAGCATTTGAGATAAGTTTTTATCTTTGTGACTACATTTGGCTATAATTTACACTTCTTGTTTGTTTGCATGATTTATACTTTCAAACTTAAGTGTGGTTGTGTTTTCTCAATGATTTTTGAGTAGTTTGCTTTATCTTTTTCCTTATAATGATAAGTGATTAAGTATTGGATGGAAGTTGTGTGAAGTATTAATCTTTAATGTTGGAAGAAGCTTTGATGATTTTAAACCTTGTACTTCATTTATTTTTTTATTTGGCTAATTAAGATGTTAATATCTATTATGAGAACATGTAAGATCTGAGATGGTATTGTCTCAGTCAACAAATGGTAAGATTCACATGAAATTGTTTGGATAAGAATGTAATTCATATGATTGTGTGAAAATAAATAGGGAAATAAATTTTAAAGGGTGTAGAATTAGAGGACTTTAGAGGACAAGCTAAAGCCCCTAATTTATTTTATAGTTTTAGGTTTTGATACGAGATATTAGCCCCCAGGTTGAGGGAGAAGAGAGAACTCTAGAGTGAGAGCTAATATCTTCCTTACCTAACCCATCTTCAAAACTATTTAAACTTTAAATTAGTCTATGTTTTTCATAGCATCTCTAGTAAGGATAAAGAATATTACTGCTCATATTTGACACAACACAGTTTGAATACTTCCACAATAGAATTCCTATACTTATTATTGATTCATGATAAGGAAAAAGATATTTTATTTATATTGTCTTCATTTTACAAGTATTTAGTTAAGTTTAGTTAGTTATTTAATTTATTTTCAATTATCAAAAATTAAAAAAATAATCAAACTTTCATTATTCCTATTATAGCATCTAAAGTTTGAGTAAGAACATTTTGCTAAGTAGAATTTTTATCTAATTCTTCTGATTTGTAGTTGTATATTGTAGTTTTCTTTGTGGGTTTAACATTCAAGGCTTAATCAAAAAGTCATATATTACTTGATAACCAGACGTAAACTTGTGTAGTATCTCATATTTAAATATAATAATTGTATTCTTATTTTCTTCAAAGTCAAGTTCTTACCTAGCTGTTGCTGGTGATCAAGTTCTAGGCGTCGTTGCAAAGTAAGAATTATAAGCAAGGAAAATTAAGAAAATAATCACATACATCACATTAACATATAAAAAGTTCGGATCAAGTTTTTTGCATCATTTTTCTGGGGAGAATAACCCTTAAATCATGCATCTACGGCCTTTGAACCTATCTTTGTGGTCATGCCTCTACGACCCCTAAACCACTGTATTGGGTCATGCCTCTACGGACCCTCAACCCATCCTTAGATTATGCCTCTATGACCTCTAAACCTATTTTTCATGGTCATATCTTTATGGCCCCTAAAACACTACTTTTTGGTCCTACCGCTATGACCTGCACCCATTTGTAGGTCATGCCTTTGTAGTCACTTAACCTACTCTCTGTGATCATATCTCTATGACCTCTGAACCTCCTTTTCAGGTCATGCCTCTATAGCCTCTGAACCTGTTGTTTGGGTTGGATAAAAGTCTCATATGCATTCTTTCCTATCCCTCTAGGAGTGGATATAGTTCTTGGAGCTTTCTTTCCTACGGCATCTGGCTCTCTTTGGTTGCTTAGGTCATGTGGTGCACTACTAACCTAAGCTTGACAAAAAATTGAGCAGCTACCAACCAATGCATTATGTCCTATCGACGCAACACATTGTTGGTAGTTCTTTATTGGCATTAATTTTTGTTGTCATGAGTGCAGGGTGTCTACTTGCACTACTCAAGGTGGTATATTGTTTGTCCATAGCATTTGGTAGTTCAAACACCCAGTCGGGGCTCTCTATCACTTGTTGGGGCAAATAGCTAGGGTTGGCGGTGATTCAGTCTTGCCCAATAAACTCTATTTAGAAGAATTTTTTCAAGAATTAAGACATTCTTGGTTCTTATATGGATGTTTAGAAGTCACCATACATCCATCTGGAACCTCTTATGGCTAACGGAAGTCTCAGAATCCTCCTACTCGCACTATGGGAAAATTAGAGCTTGAGACACCGTACCCAAATTGTGGTTTAGAATAATAGTTGGCATCAATTTCCTAAGTGAATGACCAACTAAAATACTTTATTTTAGAGTTATGAGACTACTTTTCACTCATACAAAGTCTCCCATAGCTTGAGGATCAAAAAACGCTCTACTGGGTTTCTCGGTGAAAACCAGGGTTTTGGGTCAAACTAGTACCCGGTGCCAACCCCGGATGTGTAGGCACCCAAAATACCTTTTCAACCATTGAGCCTAAGCTTCTGGAGGTCTATCACTTGCTTCTATCACTTGGGCATCTTGTCAATTCCTAGGCTTATTGGGCACCTAGATACCTAAAACAGGTAAAAAATAGCCACCCAAGTACCACAAATTTTAGGAGCCACCCAGGTGCCCAAGGTTCTGGTGTTTTAGCATAAATTTCTCTCAAGTGATAAATTCTAGCCATTTTGTGTGTCATTTGGGCTCTCGATGCGCCTAAAAGATAGTTTGTGTGATCATGAGTCTTGGGAGTGGGAAAAGGTGGTGTGAAAGGCCTTTTTTGCCTCTCTTTAGAAGCTTCCTTGGCATCTTTCGGTTTCTTTTTTATCATTTGGAGGTAGTGATGCTCTTTAACTGATGGTTTCCCTCCCATTTGGTTGGATCACTCCATCATTTGTTGAAGCTAGGCCCCTTCAACTCTTCTTCACTATTAAATGCTTCTCCATCTTTGAGAGCTTAAGGTTTAGGGTTTCTTCTAAGGGGATATTTTTGGAAAGATCTTGGTGTAGAAGATCAACACATTCATCAAGATAATAAATTCTAAGGGAGCTTACCTCACTCATTTCCTCTTCTCCTTCAACCTCCTTCTTCTTCATCTTCTTCCTCATTTTCTACCTTATTTCCTGAGTGTGTGAGGAGGTTTTCTTAAGGAAGAACTTAGCAAGCGAGGCAACTCTCCTAAATTAGAGAAGAGCATCATCCTAGCATGGAGGAAGGGCAACTCTAGCGAGCTCTGACAATCACTTCAATGAGGAGAGCGTCCTCACTCCTTTGGGAAATGATGTGTAGAAAAGAATGCTTAAATTCCTTTATATTTTGCATAAGTTTATGGGTGAAATTACACTTTAAGAAAAAATATTTTCATGTTTTTCTTATAGGTACAACCGGTATTGGAAGTGTAGAAATGTGAAGTGAACTTGGAGCAAAGAAGCAAAGTAGAGGACTAGCGCATTGGCGCCAGACCCATGGGTGTCTAGGCCCCATTCCCTTATCTGGTAAGTTGAAAAGGCAGTGCTTAAGCACCACCCACTCGGCACCAAGGCATTGTGACACTAGTGCCTAAATGCCACTCCATTTGGTGCCAAGGGGCCCAGGCCATTCCGTGCAAACCAAGAGTCTGGCGGCTAGGCCAGTTCATGAGCACCTAGTTGCCAGTAACTTCCTGAGACATTTTTGAGCAGTTTGGGAGTCTATCATAAGAAGTTATGGGAAGGTTGTTGATTGGTTATATGGGGATAAAAATGAGCCTCTGATGTCTATGCAAGAGAGGGTTGAATTTTTTTGAACAGTTGTTGAGAGTTATTGAAGGGGAGAGGCAAGTAGGTCTAGGATTGGTGAAATTAGGGAGATTAGTGTGAATTTGTATCCTACTACAGAATCTCCTCTTCTTCTTCTTATAAGGCTAAGCATAGGGAGATCCTTAAGGAGCAGCAGGAAGGGAAGTATTGGTGGAGCATCTTCAAGTCATTGTAAAGGGAAGAATGATAAGTCTATTGTTTCTTCCTTATTGTATTTTTGTTGTAAGCATCTGGATAGTGGAATTCTCTTATTTTAATGATTTGGTGTGCTATTTCTTTCATGCATTTTGAATAGAACTCTTTACATTACTGATATACCTAAAATATATAGTGTTTTTAGACACATTTTTATACCTATTTTTTAGATATTGTGCTTTAATGAAAGGTATTTGTGTGTTTTTCTTTTAGGTACAAGTAAAAAAGGTGAAAAATGTTAAAAGGAGTGAAAAAGGATCAAATTTGGAGCAAAAATGTAAAAATGATGCAAAAGAGTTTTGGCGCCTAAGCGCTAAATCCGGCGCTTAAGCGTCGGTGAAATAGAGAAGGTCATGCCTAAGATCCAGAGGCCCCACGCTTAAGTGTCACAGGTAGTTATTTGATGGTTTAATTCATTTTGTCGAGTTTTAAAGGGACATTTGAGGCGTCTATTGGCTAAAGAAGGTGGTTATGACCACTAGAAATGAAAATATGATTAAAAGACTTGTAAAAGGAGGCATCCCTTAGAGAATACATCAAATTTGGACATATTTTGAAGAGTTACCAAGACACCTCTTGGAAATTTATAAAAGAAGAAAGTTGAGACTTTTAGAAGTGTGCTTGAAAAGGGGGAGTTCTGAGAAGTTCGTTTGGAGAGATTTTCAGGCACCACAAATTTACTTTATCTTTTTTTTGTTTTTAGTTTTATTGTGAGAGTAAAGATTGTTGTAAAAGAGAAGAGATTCAAAGGAACTTCAAGAGTTTGGTGGAGGATTTGAGATAAGTTTTTATTTTTATTTTTAAACTATTTTTGATTTTAATCGAGACTTCTTGTTGGTTTGACAAAGATTTCTACTTTTAAACTAAAGTGTGGTTTTATTTTCTCTATGGATTCTGAGTAGTTTTCTTTATCTTTCTCCTTAAAATGATAAGTAGTTCAAGTGATGGATGGAAGTTGTGGAGAGTATTAGTCTTTAATGTTGGAAGAGGTTGTGATGATTTAATTCTATGTACTTCATTTACTTCTTGATCTGGCCTATCTAGATGTTAAAATTTGTTGTGAGAACATGTAAGAACCGGGCTAGTATTGTCTCAGTCAACAATTGGAAAGAATCACATTAGGTTGTATGAATGAGAATGAAATTCATATGATTAAGTGCAAATAAATAGAAAAATAATCTTTAAAGGGTGTAGAGTTAGAGGACTTTAAAGTGACAGGTTAAATCCCCCAACTTAGTTTATTATTTTAGGTTCTGATACAAGATGTTAGCCCCCAGGTGGAAGGAATCGAGGGAACTCTAGAGTGAGAGATGATATCTTCCCTGCCTAGCCTGTCTTCAGAATTATTCAAACTTTAAATTAGTTAATGTTCTTTATAGTTCTCTAGTAAGGGTAAAGAATAATATTGCTCCTATTTGGCACAACACAATTTGCATACTTCCATAAAAGAAATCCTATATTTATTACTGATTTATGATAAGGAGAAAGATATTTCATATTAAGTGTTTTCTTTTACATAAACTCAAGTTATCTTTTGAAGTTTTTATTATTTTGTCAAAAAATCAAAAATACCAAAAAGAATTGAATTTTAATTACTGTAAAAATATCTATAGTTTAAGTAATTGCCTTTTTAAAATAGAAAGTTTATTGTTTAATAGTGCATATTGTGAAATTTCTGTCGGTTCGATATTAGGGTCTTAATAAAAAAGTCCTATATTACTTGATAACGATACGTATACTTATGTAGTATCCCAATATATATAAAAATTAAAAAGTTAAATTCTTATTTTCTCCAGGATCAAGTTTTTGATATTGTTGCAAAGTAAGGAAATATATGTGAAAAATATAATCAAAGACATAATTATACTGTTGCATATAAACAGTCGGGATCAAGTTACCTTGTGATGATCAAGTGGAATGTGTAAGAATTTTAAGAGTTGTGAAATTGCTTTTAATTATGTAATGTGATGACTAACCTTCATATCTTCATTTATTATTCATTCTGGCCAAGTGAAATATTAAAATGTGTTGTGAATCATAATGACTTGGGAGAGCTATGGTAGAATCAATTAGGTTAGTCATGTTAAACTATGGAGTATAAGTAGATATGCTTCATTGGGAGATGCAAATATTTGGGAATCAATCTTTGTCGGGTTCAAAATAGGATATAAGGAATTAAAGTCATCTTAATCAATCTTTTTTATGCACTCGTGAGAGACAAAAGAAGAGAGTTCCTATTTGTCACTAACAAAATTTACAATTAACACCTTTCAATTTCTACACTCCAGTTACATCATTATAATGGAGGGTAGCTTTAGAACCTGATATTCATCAACCTAAAACCAAGTTAAGTAGGATTTTTATAGGATTTATACTTTCACTTGCTTTAGATACTATAAGATTAGTTTGTAGGACTTTAACCCAATCTAAATTCTAGGCTAGGAGCAAAAATTATATGCTAGAACTTTTTCTAAGTGTAATTCTCTCATTCTCGGTGGGATCGACATTTCAGACACAAAAATATGATGTTAATGATACAACACACACACTTGCATGAGCCCTCATAGTGTAGTTGCACCTGGAAGCGGTATCAGGAAGGACTCACATGGGCTTCTCTCCTACCTTTTAGGAGAGCTTCTTCCAAAACTCTGATGAATGTTAGAAAAGTTCACGGTGGTGATACCCTTTGCATTTCTCTTCATAGCTAGCCCTAGAGCTAGACTAGGTGTGCTGGTTTGATCGCCTATACAAGGTGAGTGCGCCAACCGATATTAGAAGGCATAGCCACTCTAATTATGTGATGGTTTGTTGCATTCTCTAGAGAAAGCCTAAGGTTAAGATTTCATGTGTATCCATATCACCCTACAGAGATGAGTGATTTCATGTTGTAAGCCTTGGGACATAAATCTCAAAGGGTTGCAGTCCCTACCTCCCTTTGATTTGGTTTCCCTAATGTTCTTTGGAGAAGTTGGGATGTTTAGGTCTTTGAAAAAGTGAGAAACTTATTGTAGCTAGCTCACACTGTAAAGCCTTGAGGAGTTTTTGAAATGGAAACAGCTTTGTGGATAGCCCATTTTGTGATGTCGTGGAGAGCTTCCCCTTTAGAGAATCTAAAGGAGGGGCTCCCCACACACCTCACCATTGCATGAGGTGGCTATCCCATCAAACCCTATATCCCCAGTTTCCCAAATGAAATCTTTAGTATGACTGTGGCTTGCTATTGAGCATGGTCATATGCTTTGAATTGTTATTTCCTTTGTGTGCATTGCATGGTGCATCTTGCATTTGCATGTGCCTCAATCAACCATGCTGAGATGATTGGAATCAATTATGCCTCGACCAGCCACCCCGACCTATCAGCATCCCTTTTTTCCCTTAATCAGCCATTCTGGGCCAATCGACATCACTTGGACCTCAACTGGCCATCCCAAGCCAAATAACATCACTTGTGCCTTGACCGATCAACCCAGCCTCGTTAGTGTCACTTTTGCCTCGATAGGCCATCCCGATTTGATTGGTATCATTTGCGCCTCGGCCAGCAGCCTGGCTCATCAGTGTCACTTGTGCCTCGATCAAATGTCTTAGACTGATCAGCATCACTTTTGCCTTAAACAGTCGCCTCAGCCTGGTTGATTTAGAAAGTCTATACTACAAGGCTATAAGCATGAAATACCTCCCACAAACTTACTTATTATCCCAAGCAGATTATAAGTATAGCATGAATTTGTATTTGATTCCCCATATTTAGTACTACTTCTTTCAAATGTAGCTTCTCTTCCTTAGACTAGGGACTATAAGTGAATCAAGGAGGGTATGTAAGTCTTGGGTTGTCATTACCTTGGTTAATCTAACTGCCTACGTATTTGGTTTGGTTACTACTCTATTACTAATTTTCTTCCTCTTGGCTATAATATTCTAAATAAAATTTAGGTGATTTTTCCACCTTGGGCTTTATGTGTTAAAATATGGTTTATTGGATCTATCTCTTTTGGCCCTCAAGGTTTCCAAAGAATTAGTAAAAAAAATTATAATGGTCCATAGACTTTTTTATTACTAGTTTGTGATCCTCGCACTAGATGGAGGCTTAAGTTATCTTATTTCTTAGAAATAATAGCCACTTATGAGTTTAAGATTGCTAAGACATTTGTGTCATGCACACTAGCTATTTTCCTAAAGTTTACTCTAGAAATTATTCGTCGACATCTCCTTAATTAGTAAATTAACTTCTTTATAAGGCTTTGACATGAGTGATCCCTTATTTTAACATCAATTATTGACTTCAACAAACTCACTAGAAAATTATAAATGTTATAAATTATAACACCATCTAGTAAGGCTTGGTGAGGACATTTCCTAAGTATCTCTTTAAACGTCTCCCAAGTCTCATAAATGGATTCACCATCTAACGGAGTATAAGATGTTACATCAATCTTAAGTTAAAAGTTTTTAAAGGTGGGAAATTCTTTCTTATGATTTTTTTAGTAAGGTAGCCTAAGTATTTATAGATTCTAGGGCTACATAATCTAACCAATCTTTAGTTTTATCCTTTTAAGAAAATAAATACAACTGAAGTCTAACAATATCGTTTAAGATATCGTTTTATCTAAAGATCACACATAACTCTAAAAAACTAACTATATGGAGATTGGAGTTCTATATGTGAGCCTCTGAATTGATTTTTTTGTGTTGTCTGATTGACATTAAGTTTGAGTTCAACTGTGTTTGCTTGAATGGTAAGGTTATTGATACTCACATGAAATTCATCTATCATGGGGTTGGCAAATTCCCTAGGCAGTCTAAACATGATATTTTCTTTTTGAAGGTTTTTCATCACCCCTAAATTCTTTTTTTATCATTTATGTTTTATGATTTTCTTGACTGTTCTCTCTATTTCAAAGTCGTAAGACACAAGTTCAACTAGTCTAGTCTTATGTAACAAGCCTAGAACTAGCAAGTGAGACCATAAACTAGCACAAAGAACAATATCCAAGAAATATTTAAAAAATGAAGTACAATAAGAGAATATGTAGAAAGTACAGAATAGGAATAAAAAAAATAATATTTTGGATTGTTTAACACTTAAAATATCAAACTAACAACAAAATAAGTACGACATAATAATTTTCAAATCTAAACTTATTAATTCAACTAAAGTCTTTCTAAAATTGAAAATTCAATGTGGTCCATGGTAACAGCTCTAAAAACTTGATACAACTAAAAAGTACTAGTGATACACGAAAGTATATGTGGCAACCAAATATTATACATAATTGCGTCCATGTATTGATCCCAAGAGAATGGGTGAATTCCCATAGTCTAAAATACTTCTAGTCTATAAGTGTTGAGTCTAGCTTGAAAGTTTTAAATTTTATGATTTAAAAGCATTCAATCCATATTTTTGCAGAAAGTAAAAGAAAAAACTAGCTTTTAGTTTAAACAAGTGAAAAAAAAACTTGTCCTGAATTGGTCATATACAAATAGATCTATCTAAGTAATTGATAATCAGGAAAGACAGTTTTATTTTTCCTCTCATGGTGGCCATAATATACTTTGAGTTTCATATTATAGTTAGTCACTTAACCATGCAAAAATCTTAGTGTTTTTAAATTTTTCTACATGATTGTACCAACCTGGCAACCATATTCCTATTCTTTTATAGTGTATGCTAACATACTAATTTCACTAGCCTACTCTCATAGTACTAGATCATAACATATTTTAACTTCCTAAGTGATCAGTTTAGGAGTAAATTAAATTCAAAAAATTTAAACTATCAACCTAAGATATAAATTACACAATAACATAATAAAGACAACTCTAACTTGCATAAATTCTAATTCATGGGAGATATAAATTAATTAATATGCATAATGGATGAAAAATATATAAATTTCATTGGAAATTCGAAGTAAACATTGTTTAGAATGATATCATTGATGTTGCTACCCAAATTAAACAAGCATACAACTTAATCTCCAATTTTTCTCACTTTTTTAATACAATAATCACACCCTTGTTTTCTCTCATGAGAGCTCTCATGCACACTCTCAGACTCACTTCTTGTGATTCCTCCAACATAGCATGATGAAGGGTACAAGTTTACTCTTTGCCTCTCTTTTTTAAATGTCTTCTTCCTTCAGTGGCATTCCATGAGTCAAGCTCTTCAAGGTGGAGGAAATGACTGTTACTGACTTCAAATTTCTTTCTTCTATAACTCTTGATTTTCAAGAAGAAAGGGAGCTTTCATAACTCCTTAAGTTGGTTGCCTAGTCTTACATTTTCTCCTTGAAGCATTGAGCTTCTATTCTTGTTGTGTTGGTTCCTATATGTGGCGCCCTAACTCCATTAGAAGTGATGCTAAATTATTCTAATGGGAGCACCGAGTCACCCCATGTATGGTGCCAAGGCACCATACTCCCTATGTAGAAATTAAATGCATGAAGATGAAAATAAGGTTTTGTGACAAATAGGAGCATACCTATTCCTTTCCCTCTCTCAAGTACATAAAGAACATTGACTAATCTAAAGTTAAGTTCTTGATTGTATGGTTGTGCCGAGTAGATTCTAGTCTCTCACTTCTAGATTACTCATTGTACCCTCTCTACGGGACCAACCTGGGACTCAAGTTTTGAACTAAGACCAAATTGATAGAAGTTGTAGCCTGTCACTCTAGAATCATCAATTTTAAGCTCATCAAAACTTATCTTCCTATTTATTTGCACTCCTCTTGGGCGTGACATCCCCTCCATCCAAGGTTTAGTGCGGTACTCACTAGTTGTTGAAATCATAGCCCTCCTAAGCCGTTATGTTTTGCAATGGATTTTAACATCACAAATGGTCAATTTGCAAAGTAAATGAAGAATCAGTGAAAATATCATCACAAATTTTTTTAGTAAAAGAAATAATCAAAATATTCTAACCCCACACATGATTACTTCTTACTGCAAGGGTAAAGAAAAAAACTACTCAGAATTCATGGACATAGCAAAACAAAACATGATATATATTTAAAACCAAGTTTTAACACAAAACTTAAACAAAAGTATAAATACTTATCTCAAACTTTTATCCAAATAATCCTCTGAAGTTTCTTGATTGAACTTGACTCAACAAGTCTCACACAAGGCTCAACAAACACTCACAATCACCAAACTCTCACTATGGTGGTCGTCAACCCCAATAGTGGTCTAACCTACCCAAAAATGACTTTTCTCTCCTCCTTTCTTCTTTGACGAGTGGAAATGCTTCCTATATATAAAGCTCTATAAATAACGAAGGGTCACTTTAGGCACTTTTCGAAACTCGTCCAAATTCCATGAATATAAGCATAACTGTCTATGGTTCCTAAGCGCTCAACCATGGCGCCTAGGGCCAGGTCACCTTTTTTGTTCATTGGCTTCATTTGACCCCATTTTTGCTTCATTTTTGCTTCTTTTGCTCTTAAACTCCATTTCTTGCACCTAAAGTTAAAAAAGCACAAAATAACTTTCATTAAATCGCAATATCCTTAAAAATAAACATGAAATAAATATATAAAAATAGTTAATTTTAAGGCGTGTCACTTTACACTTAGAGACAAAATGCAAAATGAATATATACATGATAGGGTTTGTGTAGCTCCAATGGAAAACAAAATTAGTGAGAGTCGTCATAAATGGTTAAGTCACATTAAACGTCGATCATATGATGATCCGGTTAGGATAATGGATATTTTAGATTCGACTTATGTTAAGAAAGGCACATGTAGATCTAAAAAGAGTTAAGCATATTGTATAAAAATGATCTTAATTTATTTGAATTAAATGAAAATATGACCCCTAATAGGACACGATGGAGAAAAAAGAATTATATAGTATATCTCATTTAGTGAGATAAAGGCTTGTTGTTGTTGTTGTTGTTGTATTTCTCAAAATCATTGAATTTATTTTAGAAAAAATGTGGTATATATTTTAATTAATTTTACATAAATTATACTATTTAAAAATAAATCCTATAAATTTTTTATTCATTTGTATTAAAAATTGAAGAAAATACTAAAATTTAAAATGTTTCTTCAAAAACTAGGTTTAATTTTATATATTTTTTTAAATAATGACACAAAATAAATCATGTACACCATAATTTAATCTTCTTTCAATTTATCAGATGTTGAATTTTTGTAATATTTAAGGTCTTGTATCATATAACCCAGTAAAGAACATTGTATCGTCAAGAGAGCTATAGAGATAGATGGATTGATCTTTTGCAGGAACGTTATGAAATATATTGAATTCTGATTTCTGATAAGTCGAAGGGAGGCTGCTTCTTAAAGATTCCTTGGATTACAAGATTAGAGAAATAATGGAGACAGAAAGTAATCTCTAAATATGGAGAGAAACAAAAGGAGGATCGGAGAAAAAGGAAGATCTCCACTCTATCATCTTCCTTACCCTTTTATATATAAGGGATAAAATCAATAAAATAATCAAACCATTACATTTTGTAATGTATGTCGCTTTTCTTCGATGTCTTGATGGAAAGACTGTGTTGTAGAAGGCATGTATTGTCAGTTGGTGCCATATATTGTCGGCTGATGTCAGGTATTACCGGTACGGTGGCCATCCCCGATATCTGAGTGAAAGGAATGAGCCTCAAGTATCATGTGATGTCTTTCATAAGGGATTGACGGGTGTTCTTATCAATCATATTGAATTATTTGTAGTCACGATGGTTTCTTATGATAGTTGTCCTTACATAGGTTGGCTAGGCTATTCTTTCGAGGAAAATGAGAATGATTGGATCTATAGAATAGTTCTATTCAACTACTTAGATATGTGGGCTTGATTTAGGCCCTTTGGTAGGTGGGGTAGATTCACTCACTTCGACAATTGGGCTCGACTCAGCAACTTTGGCTGGCAGCTTCATTCGGTAAAAAGATTTAGTGAAAATTGCCGTATACCCATATCTACTTATACATCATCATTTCAAAAAAAAATCATATAATTTAACCAACTTATAAAACAATACAAAAAAAGAAATTAAATTTAATTAATCAATCCAAACTTCCAATGTGTGTTGTTTTCCAACCCTAACATGTGGATAACATGGTAATTTACTAGTCATATTTTATTCCTGCTGTCAATCACAACTCTGGTTCCCAATACCCTTTTCTTCTTTCTCTCTTGATGCTCTGCCGCGTCCTCTCCTTCGTCCAGCTCTCACTGGAGAATCGTTGATAGGACTGCGTAAATGCAGACGTATGGAGTGCGGATGTAAGAAGTAACTCTGAGAGAGAGGGAGAGAGATTGGGCCCGCGGCTTTAGCTTTTACTTGCAGGGCTAACGTGAGGGTGGGGCTATTGAGCCGGAGATAGAATTGGAGGGGTACATGGTAGATAAGAGGACGAAGAATAAAGAGGAAGAGGGAAATAAGACAGCGAGTGAGTGACAAAGAGCTGGTAGAGTGAAAGCGGGGAACAGGAAGATATTGTGAGAGAGATACAAAGAGAAGGGGGGGTTTTAGAAAGAGAAATGGTGGGCTCGGGAACTGGAGGTGATAGTAGGAGCAAAGAAGCAGTTGGGATGATGGCTCTTCACGAGGCTCTCCGCAACGTTTGCCTCAACTCCGACTGGACTTACTCCGTCTTCTGGACCATTCGCCCTCGCCCGTACTTCTTCTACTCCCCTCCCTTCTCTCCCAGTTAGTTTCACTTCGTAATTCCACTCAAAGTTCGCTTTTTTTACTTCCCCTCTCTTCAGTAGGTGCAGAGGAGGCAACGGATGCAAGGTTGGGGACGACAATGGAAGCTTGTGAGTGGCTCCATTGCTCGTATTAGCCATGATTTCGTCTAAAAGGAGGAAGCTTGGCTCTGATTTTTGCTTCTTCTTTGCGTTTAGGATGTTGATGTGGGAGGATGGGTTCTGCCGCACAAGGATGAGTGAATGCCTGGAGGAGATCGACGGCGAGGATCCAGTCCGGAAAGCGTTCAGCAAGATGTCCATCCAACTGTATAATTATGGAGAAGGGTGGGTACTGTATAGCTGTTTTGCACTTGAGAAATTATTCTAATTTCCTGAAAGGAAAAATAGACTGTTCTTAGCATTCTATATCCCTTGGAAGACTAGTCATTATTAGTCTTGGAAAAGAGCGCAGAAATGCTTCTTTATTTTAAGCTTTCAGTTTCAGTTTTTAGTTGAATATTTCAAATTGGAAATGAAGGAATACATGTTTTGAATAGTCG
>JXCR01114481.1:125248-139380 GCA_002079205.1 Phalaenopsis hybrid cultivar | reverse complement strand
ATATATATATATATATATATATATATATATATATATATATATATATATATATATATATATATATATATATATATATATATATATATATATATATATATATACATTGTATACAAATAATTCAGAACTTGTAACATTTGAAGCACCGAATAGGCTAAATCAACAGGCAAGTACCCCGATGCCCATGGTTAGTGCCTCCCAATGGATAAGATGATATTCTATCACATGGAGAAAGGATCCTATCGCTAGAAGAACAACCTCTCGGGGGCATCCAAATGAGCACCCTAGCACCCTAGCACCCAATGAAGCCAAGTTNGCTAAATCAACAGGCAAGTACCCCGATGCCCATGGTTAGTGCCTCCCAATGGATAAGATGATATTCTATCACCTAGAGGAAGGATCCTATCGCTAGAAGAACAACCTCTCGGGGGCATCCAGATGAGCACCCTAGCACCCAATGAAGCCAATTCAACAAAAAATATAGAGCACACAACAACAGCCCCCAAGCACCCCAACTCCCAATACTAGTGTCATCGCACTACAAGTGTCATTTATGAGGCAATTTAAGCCTTGAATTAAGGATTCAGTAATGAAATCAAACATTGTCATGTCCCACATAAGTGGGACATGCCTTGGTGTCACCACATTAGTGCCTCAACGTCGTCGAGTCACCCATCAACTTAAGTATATTTTAGTGTTTTCTTCTACGGTTCAACAAGAAATAGAGATATATGAAGTGAATTAAAGAATATTTGGAGGAGGTTCGTGTTAGAGAGAGTCCTTAGAGTGTGTGAGAATTGTTTTTTTCATCATCGCGAGTGTAAATTAATGTGTCATTTCATTATAGAATAAAGTGTCGTTCTGAAGAAAAAGGAGACGCGCATAGGGGATACAAAACACACTTTTTGGAGGACTCTCCAAGGAAGAGGAAAAGAAATTTGAAGGACATGTTTTGAGGATCGCATGTCGTAGTCTGGGATTATTTTTCTTTCTATTTAATGTGAGTGTGAGAACAAGTTGTAATAAAGTGAGGAAGAGATATTGGGTGGTAATCAAAACTTAGAATTAAGTGATACAACAAAGCCTTATTTTTATCTCTTTACTTTGTATCTTGATTTGATTTCCTTTATTGAAAAATATATTTTCTTTCAAAATCATGTGTAGCACTTAAACTCTTTTGCACCCTTAGATTGAAATTCTTTAAGAATTAAAAGAATCTATGGTATACATTTAAAACTTTCATATGATTTTAAGTTTTTTTTTAACCTTCCAAACTTAATTTACATTTAAATTATTCATTTGGAAGTTAAAAATAGTTGTATTTTATTATTTTTGGTAGAAGACTAGAAGCACATTTACATTAAAACAAAAGAGTTTAATGGAATAGGAATATTGCAATATTGCCAGCAAACTTAATGGCTAATGTGGATACTTGAAAATTCTTGCAGGGTTTGAGGAGCCTAACTATAATATTGGATTCCAATGCTTATTATATTTTGGAAAGGAGGAAGAAGTATAAGACCCCGTTTGGCAACTATGCTAAAAAAATCTCGTGGAGGAGTCTAGAATTCATTGAACTAATTCAAGGGAGTCATTTATACCTAATAAAACTTATCTACCTTAACAATAGGTTTTCTTTTAAAATTAGAATTTTTACACTTTTAAAACCTTAAAAATCTTTATCAATTTGAACTTAACTTAGAGCTAATAAACTAGTAATTGGAATACTTGAGAATTTAACTCATTCATAGTGAGATTGGTAAAAGACTTATAATTTGTATACAACTTGAGCAGCATGTATATATGTCTGATAACAAGCATTTCAACATATTTCAAATCATGCTTTTGGCATTTTTACTTAGGAACAATGTTAGTTTTTCAATTTAGGAGGCATATTTGTTCAGAATTTAAAATTCAAGTTTAAAAACTATCGTGTTTTTTTAATTGTGTATTATGTGTTGTTTTAAAGATATTTAAGTTTTAAAAAATCCTAAATATTGTGACTTGTGTTAGTTACTTTTTGTACATGATTTGATTAATTGTGTTTGTTAATACTTATATTTTGTATATTGTTTTACTTGTTACTGTAGAGTCTTAGTTAGTCCTATGTTATATGCATAGGACTAGATCTATTAAATTAGGGTTGTTTGACTATGAAATGAATAAAAAATTTGTTAAAAAGAACTTATAAAACTTGCAAGTCTTGAAGTAATTAGAAGAAATGAAAAACTATGTAGGAAATAATGACCAGCTTAGACTACTTGCAGATTTTACCCATCAGTTGTAAAATGAAATCCAACAAAGTATTCATAATCCTATCATAGAAGTCAACAACTTTGAACTGAAACCTGTCATAATTCAAATGGTCCCAAAATAATTAATTTAGAGGTTCATCAACTGAAGAACCAAATTTACACTTAGCTAATTTCCTAAAATTTGGTGTGACTTTAGGCATAAAGGTCTCCCAAATAACATTGTTAGATATATGTTATTTTCATTTTCTCTTAGAGACGACTAATTATAGCTTGGCACATTACCAGTATACATAACAACTTGGAGTAACTTAACCTAGAAATTCCAAGCTAAATAGTTTCACCTTCTCAAATTGTCAAACTATAAATAATATTACATTTTTTACCCAAATAGATAGTGAGTAAATATATGAAGCCAGGGAGACATTTAAAGAACTTCTCAAGAAATTTCCACAACATGCCCTACCTTATTGGTTAAATATACAAATATTTTATGACGCATTTGTGAGATCATTGAATTCTATAATAGATGTTACAATCGGGAGGTCTTTAATATCAATACCTTTTAAAAGGCCTATATGTTTATGGACTAGATGCCTACAACTAGTTTTGATTGTTCTTCATAGAGAGTTAAACTTAGAAAGGTAACTCATGAATACAATATCTTATCAATCCTAATTGCATATTTATCAATAATATCCAAAACGTTAGATAACTTATGTTTGAATTCCACACCAGTATATCTAACGAGTAATGATAATTCTCATGAAAATTTAGTTGGTCTTAGTTTTGAAGTTGTAGAGTCATTAAGTTTTATAAATAATAGAGTTAATATTTTTTTAAGTTCTCTTAAAATAATGTTCATTAAGCTCTTTGTAATGATCAAGATGTTACTAACTAAATAAATTGTTATTAGAGTGTTACAATAATATCATCATTGTAAGGATTTTTATTTGTCGACTTATCTTCCTTAGTTAATTTAATATTTACCACTTCTACAATTAGGGCTTCTGATGAAGAAATTAAGTTCACATCTCCTAGTTAAAGTCAATTGAGGTTAGAGAGGCTTCTTCTCTTCACCCAATAAGGAAGTGGACACTATACCTATATTGTGAATTACATGTCAAGATAGATTCATTTCTTCATGTTTCTATTGGTTCCTTCTCCTATTTTCTTCTTAAATATAAAAAATATATTCTTTAAATTTTATTTCTTTGATAAACTCTTCTATCAAATTTTAGAAATGCTAATAATTTTGTGTAAAAAGCATGTGATCTTTATAGAAGGAATAACACTTTCAAGTATTGCTTGCATCGAAATTTTCCCTCAAAAGAGATATTACTGAAGCAAAATTTCTTCTAAATGGCATCTAGTTTTTCCATTGAACATGTATTGGCAAGATAATTGAGTTCTAGTGAGTAAAAGGTGGTGAGCTCTCCTACTTCGTACCATGATCATGATTTACATTTTTTACACGCCCTCCCTCCGCAAATTGCATCTCTCATTTGTGTGTCGCGATTGGGAGCCCGCCACGCTCCTACCGCAATTGTGACTCGAAAGCCAAATGATCTGACGGGCCAAGGCCTTGATAAACAACACCTTAGTCTAAGGCAACTTTCTCTTAAGCATTATTTCACATATGGCCTCAATGAATCAATCTACTCACATGAGACAATGAGGAGTTCATGTAAATTTCATGAAGAGTCTTTGAAGGAAGATAGTGTGGGGTCCCATATGACTTTTTTATATATCTTTGTAAGGCCATAAATTTAAATTTCTACAGTCATAGACTTCTTGGAATTGTCTTGATAACAAACTTCTTTTAGAATTGATGCGTGACAGAAAATTCACGGTGGTAAAGAAACGGATTATCGTCTTAGCATTGTACGAGAATTCTGCACACACTCAGATGAAAAATAAAAGAAACAACAACTACTCCAGAAGTTTTTATGTAAAAAGCCCGTAAAGGGAAAAATCACAGGGTCTGGCCCGGTTGCAAAAATCCCTTATTCCACAGATGAGAAAGAATAACTATATTTTTCAAATTACGATGTTAACTGACAACGTGTGGTTGGTGGTGATCGATGACAGTTGACAGAGGTCGACGATGATCGGTGATGGTCTTCGACGGTTGGTGATGGTCTTCAATGGTCAACAACGGAGGTTGGCGGTGGTCGACAACGAAGGTCGGCGGTGTTCGACGACGATCGACAGTGGTGTTGAACTACATCTTCTTCTCAAGGACTCAGGTTCTCTCTCCAAACTTCAGCCCCCTCCTCATGAGAGGGATGGGGCTCTATTTATAGTGTTTTGGGTGCAGTTAATGTATGAATATGAATCATTTTGATCGGACAATCCAGAGAGCTTCCCTTGATCATACGACGTTTACTGAACATTTGAGTGTCTTAATGATGTTCGAATTCTGCCTAAAATAAAATAAATAATATTTTTATAAAATAATTTATAGAAATTAAGGAATTTTAAGAGGGCTTCGAATTCCGAAAAGAAGATTAATAAAATTTTACCTTTTTTTAATATGAAAAGTTTTTATTTATTAATATTTATGAGCATTTAATGCTTGCAATTTTTTTTAGATTTTCATATTAATGTGCATTTATTAGTCAAGGCTCTTTTTGAGTTTATAAATAGGGGTGGTAAAATTATTATGTCCTCCCACCGCACCCATCGCACGCAGAGATGCGTGCGGTGGGCCAATAAAAACTCCTCCTTTACAAAAAAAAAGTGTATCTTTTTTATAAAAAAATTCATTGGACGGCACACGCGAGATGCGTGCACCGTCCGCATGCAATAAGAGCTTCTGCAGTAGAGGGTAGAGGTGCGGCAGTGCGTCGGCACGATGCGACGCGGCGGAGTGTTGTAGTGATGCGACGCAGAGGCGCAATGCTACAGCACGACGCGGCGGGGCAATGTGTTGCCACAGTGTGGCGCGGTGAAGCGTTACGGCGTAACAATGCATTGCAACGGTGCGCCGCGGTGGAGAGACACATTGAAGTAGTGTGTTACGATGTCGAGACGCATTGCGACAGTGCGACGCGGCGACGTGTTGCGGCGTGGGGACGCATTGTGATGGTGCGTCGGGCGACGCGTTGCAGCTCAACGACGTGTTGTGGCAGTGTGTCGGGGCGACGCGTTGCAGCTTAGTGATGTGTTGTGGCAGTGTGTCGCGGTGACACGTTACGGCGTAACAACGCATGGCAACGGTGCGTCGCAGCGGCGCCGATACGCATTGCAGTAGTACGTTGTGATGTAGTGACACATTGCAGCAATGCAACGTGGTGACGCGTTGCGGCGTGGTCACGCATTGTGATGGTGCGTTGGGGCGACGTGTTGTGGCAGCGTGCCGCGACGACACATTACGGCGTGACAACGCGTGGCAACAGTGTGTCGCGGCGGCGCAGAGACGCATTGCAGTTGTGCATTGTGATGTCGTGACGCATTGCAGCGGTGTGACGCGGCTACGCGTTGCGGCAGGACGACACTTTGTGATGGTTCTTTGGGGCGGCGCGTTGCAGCGCAACGACGTGTTGTGGCAGTGTGTCGCGGAGACGTGCTTCATTCTGCTTAGTGGTAAAGAGTCCTCAACCGATTCATGATTTCTCAGAAGAAAATCATTCTGCTTAGTGGTAAAGAGTTACAATGCAGAGTTGCGGCAAAGAGTTGCGATGTCGAATTGCGTTGTCGAGTTACGATGCAAAGTTATGGTGCAAAGTTGCGGCGCAGAATTGCGGTGCTGAGTTGAGTCGCAGAGTTGCAGTGCCGAGCTACAGTGCAAATATACGGTGCCGAGTTGTGGTGCCGAGTTACAGTGCAAAGTTGTGGTGCCAAGTTACGGCGCAGAGTTGTGGTACCGAGCTGTGGTGCATATTTGTGATGGCACAGAGTTGTGGTGCTGAGTTATGGTGCAGAGTTGGGGTGCGGAGCTACGATGCAGAGTTGTGGTGCCAAGCTACGGTGCAGAGTTGAGGTGCCGAGCTACGGTGCAGAGTTGCGGAGTCGAGCTATGATGAAGAGTTGCGATCTCGAACTACGGTGCAGAGTTGCTGTCTCGAGCTACGGTGCATTGTTGCAGTCTCGAGCTACGGTGCATTGTTGCGGTCTCGAGCTATGGTGCATTGTTGCGGTCCCGAGCTACGGTGCAAAGTTGTGGTACTGAGCTACGGTGCAGAGTTGCGGTGTCAAGCTACTGTGCAGTGTTGCGGTCCCAAGCTACTGTGCAACGGTGCAGAGTTGCAGTGTCGAGTTCCTTCGCAGATTTGGGTGCAGATTTGCTGTACCGAGCTACGGTGCAGAGTTAAGGCAAAAATGAAAGTGGTCGCTATCCTGCGTAGTAGGCAAGCAAGGAGATTTTCTTTCTAGTCGCAGTGTAGTTCGGAGGTGATGAAGAAATGTTGTAGTTTTCCAACGACACTTTGAGGGGAAGATCATTTTTATGTGGTGATAATATCTGGAGACCCCCTAACAATCATTAGAAGTACTGAAATTTTGGGGAGGCGATGCCGACTCTACTCGAAGATGTGTTGATCTATTGTAGCCCTGATGTTGATATTTGTAGTTTTTTTTAATCATATGATGTAACATTTATGATGATAATGTATCTCTTTGTATGTTTTTGACGTTGCTTCTGAGACTTTTGTGGTTCAAGCCTTCTGAGGTTGTGCCCCCCTTGGACTTATGCCTTATAGGAGCTTGAACCGGTATCTTCTGTGGCTTGTAGCCTTCTGAGGTCTTCGAGTAGAGACCCTGCAAACCATTTGATCTCATGGAGTATTTCTAGTGAGAACCATGTCCACGTCTAGCATCCTATCAAGATTTGCTTCTTGGGATTGTCTTCTAGGGGTATGGTAGCTTCTCATTAAGTCTTGCCTCTTGAGCTTGACTTTCATGGGCATGGTTAAAAGGAGAATCCAATAAGGATATAAGACCAGTTCTAAGTTGTATAATTGGAGATGCTTGACGATATTAAACCGTAATGAACAGAGTCATATGGAATCCACTGAGGATGGTTGACCTATCCTAGGTTGTTGGTCGAAGCTTTTGCTTGACGACCGTAACCTGTTATGAAAGAGATCGAAGAAAATCCATCGAGGATTTTTAACTTATCCAAGGCTGAATGTTGAAGCTTTTGCTTAACGACTGTATCCTTTAATGGAATAGGTCGAATCGAGTCCCCCTGCGATCGATTAAGCCTATAATGAGGTGCCAGAGATGCTCTGCGTGTCTCAAGACTATGGCGTAGATCACAATGGACAGTGTATTTTTTTTGGAAATATGGTTGCAGTCATACTCAAGAAAATATTTGACAACTTGTTAGTTGCTGCTTTTGAATCTTTTGCTCTCCTAACGGGGGTATTTTCCATACAAGCTGGTAAAACAACACAAGTATTGGGCCTTGAAGATATCAGCTTTCTAGCCTAGTTGAAGAGGAACTCCAGTACAATGAGGGGACACTAAGGAAGCGTTTTTTTGCAGTGAAGATTGCCCCCTTATCTAGGATAGATTTTCAAAGACTTGTAATCTAAATAAAATATGGGATGACTTCCCCACCAAAGTCGTGCCCGGGACGTTGACATGAACGAACTTCCGAGACTGCACTGAAGGTTGTCCCCCAGCCTGGAAGAATGCTTCTGAGAAGAACTTCAAGACGTGAATGAGATTCATTAGCCAGTTGGACGATATACATCATTAAGAAATGAAGTAGGGGATTAACTTCTTAGAGTTGAAGACAATGTTGAACAGAACTTCGTTTCCCACAGACGACGCCAAACTGATGCGTGCTAGAAAATTCGCGGTGGTAGAGTAACGGATTATTGTATTAGCGTTGTATGAGAATTCTTCACACACTTAGATGAGAAAGAAAAAAAAGTAGCGACTACTCTATAAGTTTTTACATGGAAAGCCAGTAAAGGGAAAAACCACGGGACCTGACCCAGTTGCGAAAAATGCACTATTGATTGATGATTACAGAAATCCCTTATCCCATAGAAGGGAAAGAGTAACTATACTTTTCAGATTACGACGTTGACTGACAACGTCTGGTTGGTGGTGATCGATGACGGTTGACAGAGGTCGATGCGATCGATGATGGTCTTTGACAGTTGGCGATGGTCAACTGCGATCGGCGGTGGTCGACGACGGAGGTTGGCGGTGGTCGACGACGTAGGTTGGTGGTGTTTGACGACGATCAACGGTGATGTTAAACTACAGCTTTTCCTTAAGGTCTCAGATTCTCTCTTCAGACTTCAGCCCCCTCCTCATGAGAGGGATGAACTCTATTTATAGTGTTCTTGGTGCAGTTAATGTATGAATATGAATCATTTTGATCGAAGGATACAAAGAGCTTCCCTTGATCATATGACGTTTACTGGACATTTGAGTGCATTAATGATGTCAAAAGTGAGTGATATTGGGCTCGTTGGATTCGTCTTGTCAAGCCGCTTGATTCGAGTATAAACTTGTCATATTCGACAACCCTTTAATCTTTCAAATGTGTTTGGAAATCATTTAAGTGTGATTCAATGACTTGATCTGGGCTTGATTTGACTCGGATTGGGCTAGTTTTCATATCATTAGGTCTGTCTCATCAAGCCGTTCAGTTTGGCTATAAGTTTGCTGAAATCAGGCTCTGGATGACTTTTCGTCAAGATTTGAATATTTCATGCTTAAAATATCATCTCGAGATTCGTGTCATGGCTCAAGATTCGTGCCAGATGATGAAAATTAGTTGGAGGCGTATCAAGAATAAGTTGCTAGGTAAGGGTTGAATGTTAGCCTTACAAAATATTTTGAATTTATAAATTAGCATCTAAGCTAGCTTTTTAGGGTCATTTGGAGCCAATTTTGATGATGTTAGTTTCTTATATTCTCTCATCAAAACCTATCGATCTTAAATTTTGTTGGAGTAAAAAATGGTTCCTTACAAAATAATTTTTTAAATATGATATTTAGTGATTTTTATGNGAAGCTTTTGCTTGACGAATGTATCCTCTAATGAAATAGGTCGAATCAAGTCCCCTTGGGATCGATTAAGCCCAGAATGAGGTGTCTGAGATGTTCTGCGTTTCTCGAGACTATGGCGTAGGTCACAATGGACAGTATATTTTCGTGGAAATATGANGAAGCTTTTGCTTGACGAATGTATCCTCTAATGAAATAGGTCGAATCAAGTCCCCTTGGGATCGATTAAGCCTAGAATGAGGTGTCTGAGATGTTCTGTGTTTCTCGAGACTATGACGTAAGTCACAATGGACAGTATATTTTTGTGGAAATATGGTTGCAGTCATACTCAAGAAAATATTTGACAACTTGTTAGTTACTGCTTTTGAATCTTTTGCTCTCATAGCGGGGGTATTTTCCATANTGCAGTCATACTCAAGAAAATATTTGACAACTTGTTAGTTACTGCTTTTGAATCTTTTGCTCTCATAGCGGGAGTATTTTCCATGCAAGCTGGTAAAACAACACAAGTATTGGGCCTTGAAGATATCAACTTTCTAGTCTAGTTGAAGAGGAACTCCAGTACAATGAGGGGACACTAAGGAAGCGTTTTTTGCAGTGAAGATTTCCCCCCAATCAAGGATCAATTTTCAAGGACTTGTAATCTAAATAAAATATGGGATGACTTCCCCACCAAAGTCGTGCCCGAGACGTTGACATGAGCAAACTTCCGAGACTGCAGTAAAGGTTGCCCCCTAGCCTGGAAGAATGCTTCTGAGAAGAACTTTAAGATGTAAATGAGGTTTATTAGTCAGTTGGATGATATACATCATTAGGAAATGAAGTAGGGGATTAACTTCTTAGAGAATAGAACTTCATTTCCCACAGACGGTGTCAAACTTATGCGTGCTAGAAAATTCGCGGTGGTAGAGTAACGGATTATCGTCTTAGCGTTGTATGGGAATTCTGCACACACAAAGATGAAAAAGAAAAAAAGCAGCGACTACTCAATAAGTTTTTACATGGAAAGCTCGTAAAGAGAAAAACCACGGGGCCTGACCCAGTTGCGAAAATCCACTATTGATTGATGATTACAAAAATCCCTTATCCCATAGAAGGGAAAGAGTAACTATATTTTTCAGATTACGACGTTGACTGACAACGTCTGGTTGGTGGTGATTGATGACGTTTGACAGAGGTCGATGACGATCAATGATGGTCTTTGACGGTCGGCGATGGTCAACTGCGATCGGCGGTGGTCGACGACGGATGTTGGCGGTGGTCGACGACGGAGGTCGGTGGTGTTCGACAATGATCGACGGTGATGTTAAACTACAGCTTCTCCTCAAGGTCTCAGATTCTCTCTCCAGACTTCAGATCCCTCCTCATGAGAGGGATGAGCTCTATTTATAGTGTTCTGGGCACAATTAATGCAGAAATATAAATCATTTTGATCGGACGATCCAAAGAGCTTCCCTTGATCATACGACGTTTACTGGACATTTGAGTGTCTTAATGATGTCAAAATTGAGTGATCTTGGGCTGGTTGGATTTGTCTTGTCGAGCCGCTTGATTCGAGTGTAAACTTGTCATATTCGAAAACTCTTTGATCTTTCAAATGTGTCTGGAAATCATTTAAGTGTGATTCAATGACTTGATCAGGGCTTGATTTGACTCATATTGGGCTAGTTTTCATATCATTAGGTTCGTCTCATCAAACCGGNCCCATAAAAGGGAAAGAGTAACTATATTTTTCAGATTACGACGTTGACTGACAACGTCTGGTTGGTGGTGATCGATGACGGTTGGCAGAGGTCGATGACCATTGATGATGTTCTTTGACGGTCGGTGATGGTCAACAGCAATCGACGGCGGTCAACGACGGAGGTTGGCGGTTGTCGACGACGGAGCTCGGTGGTGTTTGACGACGATCGACGGTGATGTTGAACTACAGCTTCTCCTCAAGTTCTCAGATTCTCTCTCCAGACTTCAGCCCCCTCCTCATGAGAGGGATGAGCTCTATTTATAGTGTTCTGAGTGCGGTTAATGCATAAATATGAATCATTTTGATCGGACGATTCAGAGAGCTTCCCTTGATCATACGATGTTTATTGGACAATTGAGTGCCTTAATGATGTCAAAATTGAGTGACCTTGGGCTCGTTGGATTCGTCTTGTCAAGAAGCTCGATTCAAGTATAAACTTGTCATATTCGACAACTCTTTGATCTTTCAAATGTGTCTGGAAATCATTTAAGTGTGTTTCAATGACTTGATCAGGGCTTGATTTGACTCATATTGGGCTAGTTTTCATATCATTAGGTTCGTCTCATCAAACCGATCAGTTTGACTATAAGTTTGTTGAAATCAGGTTTTGGATGACTTTTCATCAAAATTTGAATGTTTCATGCTTAAAATATCGTCTCGAGATTCGTGTCATGCCTCAAGATTCGTGTCGGATGTGGAAATTAGTTGGTGGTGTATCATGAATAAGTTGCTAGGTAAGGGTTGAATGTTTGCCTTACAAAATATTTTGAAATTATAAATTAGCGTCTAAGCTAGCTTTTTGGGGTCATTTGGAGTCCAATTTTGATGATGTTAGTTTCTTATATTCTCTCATCAAAACCCATCGATCTTAAATTTTGTTGGAGTAAAAAATGGTTCCTTACAAAATAGTTTTTTAAATATAATATTTAGTGATTTTTAAGTCTGAAAATTGTAACAATCTCTCCCTCTCTCTCTCTCTAAGGAAATTTACATACGTACCACTCTATTTCTGTGTATTTATATATCTNGGTTCCTTACAAAATAGTTTTTTAAATATAATATTTAGTGATTTTTAAGTCTGAAAATTGTAACAATCTCTCTCTCTCTCTCTCTCTCTCTCTCTCTCTCTCAGGAAATTTACATACGTACCACTCTATTTCTGTGTATTTATATATACAATGCTTAAACTTCAATTTTTACATAAATACAACCTTATCCATGCAATAAGTATCCTATAGTTTCATATTTATGTACACAACACTTATGAATGAAAAAATAGATTTAACTATTAAAAAATGATAATTAGTGCTATTTTGGATGTGATATGGAAGAATTGAGTGTTATGCTTGTAAACATGAAAGTTTTGGTGCGATACGTATATCCATAAGAATCGTGTGCTATGTGTATAAATGCCCCTATTTTAAATGTGATATGAAAGATTTAGGAGGTATAAATGTAAAAGTTAATGTAAGAATTAGATGGTATATTTGTAAATGTAAATGACCCAATATATAGTTAGGCATTGCCCAGTGGGGTAGGTAGCCTTAAGAACTTAATTCACGATGTCGTTAGCTCTTTATTTCTCATTATGTCTGCAGGTCTTTGGACATATTTTTTTTCAAAGGAAAATCTTGTATAATGCCGTGTAAGGATATTTTCTTACCTGNTTAGATGGTATATTTGTAAATGTAAATGACCCAATATATAGTTAGGCATTGCCCAGTGGGGTAGGTAGCCTTTAGAACTTAATTCACGCTGTCGTTAGCTCTTTATTTCTCATTATGTCTGCAGGTCTTTGGACATATTTTTTTCAAAGGAAAATCTTGTATAATGCCGTGTAAGGATATTTTCTTACCTATAAGTTTTTATGAGGATAGTGCGAGTCATGAAGCATGAATGAACTATAAATTTTCATGCATTGCATTCAATCTAATGAAAATTTGAGGGTAAATATGTAATTCTCGCTTTTATAATTTTTTTGTTCCAGAAGTTTTTCTGATTTTACTAGCAACCTGTAAAGTGGTAAAATTAGAAATGGTTTGGAGTTTCTCGCACAATTAATAAATTTAAAAAAACTTTAAATATATAAATAATTATTAGCTAGATTGAGCTAAGTTTATTGATTTTTTATACAAATAGAAATGACAATATCCAGAGTCTATAAATATATAATATTTTATGTACAAAATTCAGAAGAGCATTTATAGCAAAGAAAATTTTGAGATTCATAAGGATTTTTTTTGCTTTAGCCTCTATTGTCTATTACTAGTTATTGTCTACCAATCTACATTATATTTCTTTCTCATCTGTAGGCATCCATTGCAAAGATGACAATAATCCAAGTCATTCACCAATTAGAAATCATATTGTCATTATCATCAATATTGATCGACTCATGACTTCTATCATTCTCCAACACCGAACATGTCTCTTAAATCATCTAATATCCCTTCCTATTAAGAGAATGATAAGATTGATCACTTAAAATTACTAAATCGGTATATTTATCATCAACAAATATAATCATTAACCCATGTTCAACATACATAAACCATTGATCGACATTATATATTTGTATTTCTATCATTTTACTCTTATCAATTGAGAGAACAACCAAGTTGATTCCTCTTCATCATCCAATTTTTATATTCTCACTCTATCATCACATGACAACTAGTAAAAATTAATATTATATGTCTTCTAATCACAGGTAACCCCAGGCCATAGACAATCATTTTTTGGAGTACTAAATCTCTCATTATTTATGATAGTGATCATGGTAGTTGCACACCTTTGCCCAACTTTTGATGTCCACATCAACCATCCATTCACATTTAATAACAATTAATATTTATTAAACATTGATGTTAGTCCATTCAGCCTCTTTTCCTATTAGGAAAATAGTTAAAGTTGACTAACAATCATCATCAACTTATGACATTTTTAATCAATAAATGATTAACACCTACTAAAGAACATTATCTAATGCCTACCTTCAAGCGTTAAAAGAATTTATAATCATTGTGATTGGTTGCATAACAAATTAAAACACAGAAAATGATCTTGTAACAAGTTTATGAGAATATTTTTGTTGTACTCGTGGTTATCATAAGCATCTCAAAACTTGAGTGAGTATATGTAAAAGGGTTTTTATGTAGAAGGTG
>JXCR01114481.1:96674-123211 GCA_002079205.1 Phalaenopsis hybrid cultivar | reverse complement strand
CAGATAGCTGGAATTTAAATTAGATGGCCTTTGTCTTCTTTTTGTTTGACATTGTTTTTTACTTTTTCCTGGAGATATGAGTTCACAAATTTAATTTGCAAGAACACATCATCTTCAAGATAAAAGATATAACAAAGTGCCAATGCATGCTAACCCCTGGCTTTCTGCAATTTATGATGTTCTCTTGTACTTCATTTGAGGGACTAAGATGCAAATCTTTCTTTAAACATTTCTCTTAAGATCCGTTTGGGGCAGCTTATGCGTTTCAGGATAAGCTGTTTATTCTGAAACGCGGCTTGCAGGCCGGCCGCAGGGGTCGATTCGCGGCCTGCGTTTAGTGTAAAAACCGAAATGCAGTTTCAGATAAGCTGACGAAACGCGCGAACCAAACGGTATGACGGCGTTTTGAAAACGCCGCCCGCAGTTATAAGCTGCCCCAAACGGACCCTTAGTCTTTTATTGTGTCATTAGTTTCCTTTTCATTCTCACAAATAAAATCTTCTTGAGTGATGGGAAGTGGAGAAAATTGAATGAAATCCCAACATTTTGTGGTTTGATTATCAATTTAAAATCATTGAGTTAAGCTTTTCAATTTTTTTTTTATCAACTTCATAGCATCCATTCACAACCTGAAGTAAAGTTATAAGTGCCTTATTACTGCTAAAGTTACTGCTGGAAGCCAATGACACAATATAATGGGTTTTATGCAAACACTTAGCATGGTGGCAGATTGGAAGTAGCACAAATCTTTATATTCTTTCTTCCACCATTATGTTTGATCCTACCTAGTGTTATATTTTTCAAGCCGCTCAAATGGTACACTGTACCATTTAGAACCATAAATGTAAGATGTTGATAGTTAGATTCCTGAAATTTCCCTTATTTAGGCATAAAATATGATTTTTTTTGGAAGTAAAATGTAGATCTTAGTTCGTAGTTTGAAGCCATAATATCTCAAGGCTTGGAGTAATGTCGGAAATATGAACTATGCAGTCTTGAAATCGATATCTATATGATTAGCCTTTTTTTACCTATTTAACACACACACACTCACAAATAAAAACACACTGCATAGCAAGTCCTTGAACATAAGACCTATTGGTTGAAAGACAAAGCTCTCAAACACTACACGAAGGTGGCTTGCTATGGTCTTTAGTACGATGACTTACATCTAATCAAACTGATATTTCTTAGACCGACATTCAGCTGTAGCAAAACCTAGTGCATTCAACCTTTTGCTTTCTTAGATATTCAGGATATATTTTCATCACATATTAATCCAACATGATGTTCCAAATTAATTGCAATCCCTTATCTAACTTTTTTGATTCAATAAGATGAAATAAGTCATTTATATGCTTCAAAATGATACAAGTTTTTTTTAAGTGCACCAATCTTCATTTTTCATTACATAATTAACTGTATTCTATTTATATGCTGTTCTAATTAATTAACTAGTAATTCTTGTAATCAAAGTGTTACGGTAAATATTTTGAGTGAATTTTTCACTGGTGTCAATCTTCTGCCGTTTTAATCTAATAATTAACTATATTAACCATGATAAGCTATGTTCTATGGCTGATCTTTTTCTAGAACCACATATTTACATCCACCTTCTAAAGAGATTTTGGTGCTTATAATATTTTATTTGTACTAAAAGCTTTACTTATATTAGAAAGTACATTGATTCTCTTAAATATATATTAATAGTGTGCGATATATTAACTCTAAGTAGGTTCTTATTTCCTTTTTTGACTCAAGAATTTTAACAATAATTTTCTAATCTTTCATTGCATTTTTTGTAGAGGTGAACATGGCTTCAGATCTTCTAGCTTTACATTTTTTCTGTGCTATTTATTTATCAGCTATGGAGAAACTCGATATTGGTTTATGCATTTGATTTTTTTATTACCTTTTATATTTAATTTTTCAGGTTAAATTGACAATGATGATTGAGGACCCTAGAAACATAGAACGGAAGAGATTGCTTGGAATTGAGGACCCTGATGAGGTTACTAGGGACGACATTGCCTCTGCTTTAGAAGATGTACGTTATTCGTTGCCAAAAGCTGCATTAGTTTTAGGGGCATTGACTTAAATGCCACCCAATTCTTATGCATTTACATATCTAACACCTAAAATTTACTTTATTACATTTACCACCCAAATTTTTCATATCACATAAAAAATACCTCGATTTAACTTTTAAAAAGTGAAATACACCTTTTCGTGCAAGGTAAGTGGCATGTATGTAAAAATTGATGTTTAGGTGTTAGATATGTAAATTCATAAGAATTGTGTGGTATGTATCTTGCTTTGCGAAAGTACCTACTTATATGCTATAGTCAAAATGGCCAACTGATTCACAACTTGAATTAAATCTATATGGGCATCACCTTAATCATTAACTCCTTTCCTCCCCTCAATTCCTCGTTCTTCCTCCTTCGGTCTCTTAAGGCAATTAGATAGTTGTTTGCATGATTCTACATTCTTTAGCAAATTTGTAACCGACCAAAGATTCATTTTTGAAGGTATAATGGTGAGAATAAACTTAATTGTCTGCCTAGTTATTCAGTTGGAAAGCCTTGGGGGCTGTTTGAAATCTTTTTTTTTATTTTTTTTTATTTGTTGCTTTTTTTATTTTTATCTCTGTCAAGTTATAACATGGTTTATTATTTTTTAAAACACTCAAAATATCTTTTAGGAATTTTTAGTATTCTTAACAACAAATTAATTGTTTTTGAAAACAAAAAAATAAAAGCATGCAAAAAATACATTTAAAAAACATATTTTAAAAATAAAAGCCAAAAACAAAAACATAAAAGTGATCCCAAACAACCTCTCATAATAGAGCTATCTGTTATCAGGTCCATGAAGGAAGGATTCCAAAGAATCGTGTTGCATTAAGATTACTTGCCGAGGAGATGATTAATTGGCCTGATCTTGAGGTAAACTTCTGATTTTATTTTGTTCCAATTGTAAGGAGACTGCTATTTAATTTTTATGGCAACCTTATGATTTTGTTAAGGTCCAAAATGACATTGATTAGCTCGCTTGTGAAGATCAAAAAGTTTGGTCTTGTTAATGGACTGTAATGTAATTGCCTTGAAACATCATTTAATTAGAAAATTAATATTATGTCCAAAATGACATTGATTAGCTCGCTTGTGAAGATCAAAAAGTTTGGTCTTGTTAATGGACTGTAATGTAATTGCCTTGAAACATCATTTAATTAGAAAATTAATATTATGTTTTTGAAAAATTTTTATTACAGTTGAAACTTTATGTAATCATATCAATCAAATTATAAATTTTGCAATCCATTACACTTTTTCTTTTACAATATAAATATTTTGATACATTAGGCATTGATTTCTTAATGATCTAGTTGTTTTTTTTTAGAGTGTGCCGAGGAGCCCTATCTCATTGTCTTGATGATTATTATGTTTGAATTTTTTCTCTAAGATAATGGGAAGTCCTTATACACTAACCCCAAATGATTAGGTAGTGCAAAATGTGTTATGTTGATCATTTTGAGTTATTTTATTGGGTTTGTATTTTGAATCTTGAGTTTTGTTGTGTCAGGTGGGGTATGTTCTTACATTTTAATGATGTTATCCTCCTAAGATTGTTTTTATTTTATGTGGTTGTTAAGGAATTTCGGAGTTTGTTTCTATTTTGGGTGGCTTCCTTTTCTAGTTGTTTTAGCTAATTATGTAGCCTACCACTATTGAATAGCCGACGGTCTGTAGTGTGGTTTCTCTTGTGGGTTTCGTGGTTGTCATATCTTAGTGCTTCATCTTGGGATTAGCTTGGCTCTATCTCATATTCCCATAGTTCTTAAAGGGTTTTTCGGTTTTGTTATGTTTGTACGTAGTTCAAGGATGATTTGGTCTTTTGTACGCATAAAGGCTATTTAGTCTCTTATTATTGTTGGTTATAGAAAGGCTTATTATGTTTATAGCTAGGTTTATGCATGAGATTGTTGTTGTGAGTTTTAGGTTTTGGAGATATTTCCTATTTCTTGCATTTTAGGATTGGAGATCGTCTACGTCTCAAATTATAGGTGTTTATCTTTGTATTCGTATTGAATTGTTTGGATTATTAAAAATTAATATTTTCTTTGCCCTAGTTTTTGTGAAAATTTGTTCCGATTTCTATGTCAGATCATATCAAATTGGTATTTGAGCATTTAATTTTTGGGAGATAAATCACGAGATCGTAACTTAGAGAAGCACCGAATCCTCGCGACAAAGATCACAACATGAAAGAAATTGNAGATAAATCACGAGATCGTAACTTAGAGAAGCACCGAATCCTCGCGATGAAGATCACAACATAAAAGAAATTATGTTTTGCAAGACAATGGAGACCAAAAAAGGATGTCGACATCCAGAGTTTTGCAGTGAACCTCTTACAAGAATTCCAAATCTCAGATTTTTGGAGTTTTACTTGTCCAAAGATCGGCGTCGAATCCGATTGCAACGGCCGCAAGCGCACGACGTGTAGATTAAACACGCTAATTCTGATCGTGAGGAACCCTTTTTGAAAGATCACGACACGGTGTACAGAGACCCCCAAAATGTCTAACTTGCTTCGTCGCAATACAATTTCGATTGAAGCTAGCGATGACTCCAATGAAGGCAATACATGCAAGGAAAGAGCTATCGGGGATGTAAACAATGGGATCACAAAATACTAATAACAAGATCGTGTTTCACAAGAAGAGATTTCATTATACAGTAGTTCCTCCTCCGTGATAAAAAATCATTTTAGAGGAACAATAGCCAAGAAAGTAGATGATCTGAAGAAAAAATTAGAGGAATAGATGAGCCAAATCAGGTCAGGATGGATGAAAAGTTTTCCACCATAGAAGGAAATTTTTGTTCCATTAACGATGGGTTTTCATCCATGGAAAACCGAATTTGGGGCTGATTTGAGAGATTAAAGGAAATGTTGAGAAAGCTTATTGAGGGGCATTCCAAGAACCCGATGACTGTTCAGTTTGCAAACTTTACCCAGGGGTTGACCGGAGATTCATTCATTAAATCGAAACAGGAAGAGATCGAACGAATGGAACACGAGGAGGAAAACATCCATCATCAAGAACTTCCTCTAAAGGCTCCAATAGAGGGTGAATTAGAGATTTTTGATGGATGCGGTTGGGCTGAAACATGGAGAAGGGGTTATGCAAGGGGTATGAAGGAGCACAAATAAGAAAGGAGGGAAGCTAGGATAGGGTTTGACTATGACCGAATGAGAGAATTTTACAATCGACATTGGTAGAAAATAATAGAGAGAGAGACACTTGGGATGGAGATGCTAGAGTTAGGAAGTTGAGGATGTTGATCCTCAAGAGAAAAAAATGCACATAGGTGAGTGTACAATTGTAGCGATACTCATCGTGGTAGGGTTTTGTTTGGAGGGAAAGGTCTAGTCTGGTTTTAGTGAAGGGATGCTAGATACTCAATCTGTTCATGTGAGGAATTTAAGGATTGTGTGTTGGAATTTTTTCAAGCCATTTGGGAATGAGACGTACATGAGCAATTTTATGCCTTGACTCAGGAGAGGAGTGTCATGGAATATAAGCAGTGATTCAAGTTATTGTCGGGGCTGTTGAGGGGTATTTTTGAAGTAGGATTGGAGGGTAATGTCATGAAGAGCAGAAAGCCAGATCTACGGCAACACTTCGCCTATTGAGACTGTAGGGAGTAAGGGAGATGATGGTGCTAGCCCAAATGATGGAGGACAAGATCCAAATGGAGAAGGCCTGCAGAAGCAACACGGATGGAGCATCGTACCTAACTGCTACGACCACAACTATACCAAAATCTCAATCAGTGGAAGTTTGGGGTGTAAATAAGCCGAGCCGGCTCGAGCTCGACTTTTTAATGAACTCACGAGCCGGGCTCAAACTTGAGCTCGTTTGTTAAATGAGCTCGAGCTCTTCCTGGCTCTGCTCGTTGGCTTGTGAGCTGGGTCTAGAAACCTGTCACTAGTCATTTTGATGCATTTTTTGGTGAGCTGCCTCTGCATCATCCTCCAATAACTAATACCTTCTCCGATGAGCACTCTTAAAAATTAAATTCTTAGTTCAAGCTTGCGAGCTGACTGTTATCTTTACGAGCTGAGCTGGAGCTCAACTCGAGGTCGAGCTCGAGTTTGAGCTCACTATTTGACAGACAAGACGAGCTCGATAATAGGATTGCTCAAGGTTGACTCGACTCGACTTGACTTGTTTACACCTCTAATGGAAGTCCAGAGGGGGGCNGGTGAGAATTAACTTAATTGTCTGCCTAGTTATTCAGTTGGAAAGCCTTGGGGGCTGTTTGAAATCTTTTTTATTTTTATTTTTTTTTATTTGTTGTTTTTTTATTTTTATCTCTGTCAAGTTATAACATTGTTTATTATTTTCTAAAACACTCAAAATATCTTTTAGGAACTTTTAGTATTCTTAACAACAAATTAATTGTTTTTGAAAACAAAAAAATAAAAGCATGCAAAAAATACATTTAAAAAACATATTTTTAAAATAAAAGCAAAAATAAAAGCCAAAAACAAAACATAAAAGTGATCCCAAACAACCTCTCATAATAGAGCTATCTGTTATCAGGTCCATGAAGGAAGGATTCCAAAGAATCGTGTTGCATTAAGATTACTTGCCGAGGAGATGATTAATTGGCCTGATCTTGAGGTAAACTCCTGATTTTATTTTGTTCCAATTGTAAGGAGACTGCTATTTAATTTTTATGGCAACCTTATGATTTTGTTAAGGTCCAAACTGACATTGATTAGCTCGCTTGTGAAGATCAAAAAGTTTGGTCTTGTTAATGGACTGTAATGTAATTGCCTTGAAACATCATTTAATTAGAAAATTAATATTATNCAGCTTTTTGGAGTTTTACTTGTCCAAAGATCGGCGTCGAATCCGATTGCAACGGCCGCAAGCGCACGACGTTTAGATTAAACACGCTAATCCTGATCGTGAGGAACCCTTTTTGAAGGATCACGACACGGTGTACAGAGACCCCCAAAATGTCTAACTTGCTTCGTCGCAATACAATTTCGATTGAAGCTAGCGCTGACTCCAATGACGACAATGCAGGCAAGGAAAGAGCTATCGGGGATGTAAACAATGGGATCACAAAATACTAATGACAAGATCGCGGTTCACAAGAAGAGATTTCATTATACAGTAGTTCCTCCTCCGTGATCGAAAATCATTTTAGAGGAACAATAGCCAAGAAAGTAGATGATCTGAAGAAAAAAATAGAGAAATAGATGAGCCAAATCAGATCAGGATGGATGAAAAGTTCTCCACCACAGAAGGAAATTTTTGCTCCATTAACGATGGGTTTTCATCCATGAAAAACCGAATTGAGGGCCGATTTGAGAGCTTAAAGGAAATGCTGCGAAAGCTTATTGAGGGGCATTCCAAGAACCCGATGACTGTTCAGTTTGCAAACTTTACCCAGGGTTGACCGGAGATTCATTCATTAAATCACAACGGGAAGAGATTGAACGAATGGAACACGAGGAGGAAAACATCCATCATCAAGAACTTCCTCTAAAGGCTCCAATAAAGGGTGAATTAGAGATTTCTGATGGATGTGGTTGGGCTGAAACATGGAGAAGGGGTTATGCAAGGGGTATGGAGGAGCACAAATAAGAAAGGAGGGAAGCTAGGATAGGGTTTAACTATGACCGAATGAGAGAATTTTACAATCGACATTGGGAGAAAATAACAGAGAGAGAGACACTTAGGATGGAGATGCTAGAGTTAGGAAGTTGAGGATGATGATCTTCAAGAGAAAAAAATGCACATAGGTGAGTGTACAATTGTAGCGATACTCATCGTGGTAGGGTTTTGTTTGGAGGGAAAAAGGTCTAGTCTTTTTTTAGTGAAGGGATGCTAGATACTCAATCCGTTCATGTGAGGAATTTAAGAATTGTGAGTTGGAATTTTTTCAAGCAATTTGGGAATGAGACGTACACAAGCAATTTTATGCCTTGACTCAGGAGAGGAGTGTCATGGAATATAAGCAGTGATTCAAGTTATTGTCGGGGCTGTTGAGGGGGATTTTTGAAGCAGGATTGGAGGGTAATGTCATGAAGGGCAGAAAGCCAGAGATACAGGCAACACTTCTCCTATTGAGACTGTAGGGAGTAAGGGAGATGATGGTGCTAGCCCAAATGATGGAGGACAAGATCCAAATGGAGAAGGCCTGTAGGAGCAACACGGATGGAGCATCGTACCTAACTGCTACGACCACAACTATACCAAAATCTCAATTAGTGGAAGTTAGGGGTGTAAATAAGCCAAGTCGGCTCGAGCTCGACTTTTTAATGAGCTTACGAGCTGGGCTTATCAAGCCGTGAGCTCGAGCATAAACTTGATCTCGTTTGTTAAATGGGCTCGGCTCGTTGGCTTGTGAGCTGGGTCTAGAAACCTGTCACTAGTCATTTTGATTCATTTTTTGGTGAGCTGCCTCTGCATCATCCTCCAATAACTAATACCTTCTCCGATGAGCACTCATAGAAATTAAATTCTTAGTTCAAGCTTGCGAGCTGACTGCTATCTCTACGAGCTGAGCTGGAGCTCAACTCGAGCTCGAGCTCGAGTTTGAGCTCACTATTTGACAGACAAGCCGAGCTCGATAATAGCATTGCTCAAGATTGACTCGACTCGACTTGACTTGTTTACACCTCTAATGGAAGTCCAGAGGGGGGTTTCGCAGGACAGGAGTAATGTGTAATGACCAGGAGCAATGCTCAAGCGTCTTACAGTGGCAGAGATTCAGAGAAGTGAGCTAAGGGGGGTTATGTTTTGATTGTGGTGAAATGTTTATCCTAGGACACCGTTGCAAAGATAAAAAATTACATGTTCTCATAGTGCGTGACGAGGAGGCAATGGATAAAGAAATAGAGATAGGTGGGGGGTATTATTACACCGGTGTCTAGCTTAAGTGCAATTTGGTCTTTTATACGCCTAAGGGAAATTTAATTTTCTTTTATTTTTATTATTGTTGTTGGGTATAAACAGGTTTATTATGTTTCGGGTTATGTTTTTGCATGCAATTGTTGTGAATTTTAGATTTAGGGTTTGTGAGATTTTTAGGAGAGAGCACCTACCTCTCGAATTGTAGGTATTTATCTTTATATTTGTATTGTGTTGTCTGAATTGTTAAAGATAGATATTTGATTTTCTCTAATTTCTATGGAAATTCATGCTGATTTTTATGTCGGCTCATCAGTTTTCTTCTTATCTTATTTTATATTTTATGATGTGGATGAGTATTTGTCCAAGACATGAAAGTACTTTTGTTACCTACTAATAACTTGATTTTGAATATGCAAATAATTTTTTCTCTATAATTTTGATTAATGACCAAATGTGAGATTTAAATATTGTCACATCCCTGATTTAAATGGCAGCACATTCTGACAACAGGGAATATGATCAAGAATTTTAAGCTTAACTCATGGGATAATTCTCAAAATTCAAGATCAAGTAACCAGTTTTTGTATTTAAGAAGATAAAAGATTGGGATATTAATAAATGTAAGAAAAAACATATAATAAAATTTATTTCATTAATAGAATCTTTAATAATAAAATTATGAGTAGATGTTTTAAAGGTGAATTTTGGTAAGAAAGATAGAGGTAGATCTAAAAAGGACCTGGGTATGTTGTATAAAAAATGATATTATTCTATTAGAATTAAATAAAAATATGACACTCAATAGTACACAATGTTGAAAAAAGATTCATGTAGCCGACCCCACTTGGTGGGATAAATGCTTGTTGTTGCTATTGTTGAATAGAATCTTTAATAATATTTTAGCAAATAATAAAAAAAAAAACAGTAACAAATGGAAAGGAAGGAAAAAAATAGATTAGCTATGCATAAAGAAAGCCAAACCCAATTAAAGCCTAATAAAAAAACTAAGACTGGAGCATAAAGCTTGAATTAATGGAATAACTACTGTCGAAATATTTGCTCCTATGGTGACGATCAACCAAGCAACTTCATTGAAATTGTTAAAATAAAATTTACAGCAAGTGAGTTTGACATTCCGAATCAATAGAAAACTTTCATTCTGTAGAGTGTAAATGCCAAGCTCAGGGCTTGCATCATGAATAATAGAATAGGCACATTTTACAATGTGATATCATAATAATGAATGTCTTTATTTCTTTAGGTTAGAATATAATCCCATAGCATATAATCTAAAATCTGTCAATTGCTTTAAGATAAATTACAGTACATTGACGTTCATGAAAGTTCATGTAAAAAATAATAATCAATGCATTTATATATTAACATATCCATGCATAACAATATCATGCATTCTCATACATACCCAAAGATAGCTCATTAATCATCTATTGTAAAACCTTTTATAATTTTATGAGTATTTGGTTTTGCCAAGGTACCCTAAATAGAAGAAATATTTTCACCAAACTGTAGGGTTTAATGACCCCATAAGAGTTGTACTTCTATGGACTTACCGGAAAGGCTGGCCAATTATATCATAAAAGAGTTCAACGTGCGTATGTCCTCTTCCTCGCCCCATACAAATATGACCATTCTATAATATGATCAAATCTTATTATATATTTTTAGAATATGATTGCATTATAAAGATTTATCTTGCACCAACTAATAATGTGCATGCAAGTTACAATGGCTATGGATCATTCAAAGCCTAATGGATTTATACAAAAATTTTTCATAACAAAGCTGTTTATGTATTCTATAGCATTTTAATATGAAAATTAAACAATATCTTATAAAATATGTCACGATCTAATTGAATATAAAGAGCAGAACTAGAAAGAGAACTAGAAATATACTAAATATACCTACTGCATGTATCAAAGTTAACATCCTTGACAAAGAATGGTACATTTATTCTTCAATCAAGAAAAATTATCTATCTTGAGTTGCAACGTTTGCATCTATGTTCTCTAATTAAAAAAAAAAGGAAGCACAAGATGAATATTAACATTTTTTGCACTATTTAAAAGTATAATACATAATCAATCACATGATAACCTAAGTCACCTAAGCAGATAAAAATTAATTATATTAAGCCTTGAATAAATTATTTATAAGATATCCAATTAGTCAACATGTTTAACAAATATCAAGGAAAAAATGACTCAAACAATAAAAATACTTTGATAGAAAAATTTTGACAACTATGTTGTTACAAGGAATGAAGGAGAAAGATGATTGAAATCACATTGAGGTCGACTAATAGGAGGAACTCTACTATAACCTTATTAAGCCTTTGAAATTATTTATATAAGAAAAAAAAAATAAGGATAAACTATAGCAACAATGGAATGAGATAGAATAATACTTGCAATGGTTGTGAAAAGAAGGGCAAATTTATGGNTATATATATATATATATATATATATATATATATATATATATATATATATATAAGGAAATTTATATACATACCACTCTATTTCTGTGTATTTATATATCAATGCCTAAACTTCAATTTTTGCATAAATACCATCTTATCCATGCAATAAGATTCCTAGAGTTTCATATTTATGTACGCAACACTTACAAATGAAAATATAGATTTGACTATTAAAAAATAATAATTAGTGCTATTTTAGACGTGATATTGAAGAGTTGAGTGTTATGCTCGTAAACATGAAAGTTTTGGTGCCATACATAAATCCATAAGAATTGTGTGCTATGTGTATAAATGCCCCTATTTTTAATGTGATACGAAAGATTTAGGAGGTATAAATGTAAAAGTTGATGTAAGAATTAGATGGTACATTTGTAAATGTAAATGACCCAATATATAGTTAGGCATTGCCCAGTGGGGTAGGTAGCTTTTAGAACTTAATTCACGCTGTCGTTAGCTCTTTATTTCTCATTATGTCTGCAGTTCTTTGGACATTTTTTTTTTCAAAGGAAAATCTTGTATAATGCCGTGTAAGGATATTTTCTTATCTACAAGTTTTTATGAGGATTGTGCGAGTCATGAAGCATGAATGAACCATAAATTTTCATGCATTGCATTCAATCTAATGAAAATTTGAGGATAAATATGTAATTCTTGTTTTTATAATTTTCTTTTTCTAGAAGTTTATGTGATTTTTAGATGGTTTGGTCACATTAAACGCCGACCATCTGATGATCTGATTAGGAGAGTAGATGTTTTAGATTCGACTTGTGTTAAGAATGGCAGAGGTAGACCTAGGAAGACTTGGGCTTATTGTATTAAAAATGATCTTAATTTACTAGAATTAAATGAAAATATGACACTAAATAGGACGCAATGGAGAAAAAAGATTCATGTAGCCGACCCCACGTAGTGGGATTAAGGCTTTGTTGTTGTTGTTGTTGTAGAAGTTTATTTGATTTTACTAGCAACCTGTCAAGTGGTAAAATTAGAAATGGTTTGGAGTTTCTCTCACAATTAAAAAATTTAAAAAACTTTAAATAAATAAATAATTATTAACTAGCTTGAGCTAATTTTATTGATTTTTTATAAAAATAGAAATGACAACTTCCAGAGTCTATAAATATATAATATTTTATGTACAAAATTCAGAAGAGCATTTATAGCAAAGAAAGTTTTGAGATTCATAAGAATTTTTTTTGCTTTAGCCTCTATTGTCTATTACAAGTTATTGTTTACCAACCTACATTATATATCTTTCTCATCCATAGACATTCATTGTACAGATGACAATAATCCAAGTCATTCACCAATTACAAATCAATATTGTCAGTATCATCAATATTGATCGACTCATGACTTTTATCATTCTCCAACACCGGCACTCGTCTCTTAAGTCATCTAATATCAATTCGTATTAAAAGAATGATAAAATTGATCACTTAAAATTACTAAATGTGGACATTTATCATCGACATTAGATGATTGTATTTTTATCTTTTTACTCTTATATATTGAGAGGACGACCAAGTTGGTTGCTCTTCATCATCCAATTTTTATATTCTCACTCTATCATCACAGGACAACTAGTAAAAATTAATATTTATTAAACATTGATGTTAGTCCATTCAGTCTCTTCTCCTATTAGGAAAATAGTTAAAGTTGACCAACAATCAACATCAACTTATGACATTTTTAATCAATAAATGATTAACACCTACTAAAGAACAATATCTAATGCCTACCTTCAAGCGTTAAAAGAATTTATAATCATTGTGATTGGTTGCATAACAAATTAAAACACAAAAAATGATCTTGTAACAAGTTTATGAGAATATTTTTGTTGTACTCGTGGTTATCATAAGCATCTCAAAACTTGAGTGAGTATATGTAAAAGGGCTTTTATGTAGAAGGTGGAATGGAGATTTATGATGTAGGGGGGGGAGGTGGGAAGATAATTTATAAGGTAAGCTACAATAATGATTGTGTAAACCACAAATTTAGATGATATATTTGCATTAATTATCTAAGTACAAACTCTGTCATATAATCATATTTGCATTTTACTATACTTTTTTGTTTTGATATACATGAGTAACCGTATTGATGAATAATTTCACGTCAAGTTAAAATTTTTTGAATTTTGTGTGTATTTTTCATTGCCATCAAAATGTAGGAATATCATTATAGGTGTATGATATGATATCATTAAAATCAATAAAGAAACATATCACAACAATCATATAAATTTTTAACTTAACATTGAAGAGATATATGTACATTATTGTATCTTTTTTATTAATATTGTAAAGCTTATTTTTTAGTTAAATAACATATGACCAATTGTTAAGTTAAAGTCTCTATTCAACATTTTTGCAAAACATAATGTAAGTGTTAAGAGTAAGAGCATAACATTGATGAGTAAGAGAAATTATGGAGTAAAGTGTACTATAAATATTTTGATCAACTGACATTCATATGTTATAGCTAGGATTGGGAGTACATGTACCATACTCTAGTATAATTTGTCCACACACACACATGCACACACACACATATACTAATGCTTTAATACTCAACTTAACGGTTTCTCATCTTATAAGGAGAGCAACTACGTTGATTGCCCACTAATATTTAACCAATGATGTTTCATATGAGCTATCACCTATTACATTTCAATAACCGATATATGATATACTTTAACCATTGACATCCAATACCTATCTTCCCTATTGTCCAATTTCCTTAACCATTAATGAATGTTATATTTGTTGCCGAACACACAATGTTTGATGACAACTTCATCACTTGAAAACTCCTTCAAGTATCCCATAAATATATATTTTTTCATAATTTAATACTATTATGTTATATTAATACATTTCAAAAATATAAAAATAAACACTGTTTCTAATCCTTAACTCATGTTATTGAACCATATTAACTAGGCAAATTTTTATGCTTTTCTTTTTTCTTTTTTTTTCCATGTAAAAAAATATATATATTTTCCCTTGCAATGTTTTGAACTTATTCTTGTAAATATCTTATCTCTATAATCACCAAGATTTCATCATATAATAATATTAAATATTAAAAATATATTTTTAAAAATGAGTGCATATATATGTGTCAACACATATTTATAAATATGTAATGAAAATATTTTGAATTAAATCAAACTTATTTACAACAAGCTATCTATAAGCTACACAGCAATTTTAATTTCAACTAAATTAAAATTTACACAATTATTAATTAAATTTTAAATTTTGAACATAATTTTTTGCCATATATCTATTGTATGGAATTTTTTGCCATATATCTATTGTATGGGTTAACAACCCAAAATTTTTATTTAAATATTTTAAAATAATTCGATTAGATATTGAATTTAATTTTTTGCCTTATAACAACAAAATGAACCAATTAAGAAGTTGTTCAAGTCTGGTCACCGCTGTGGCCCGTTACAGGAAAAAATATTACCTCAGGAGTACTGATGCATCAGTATTCCAATGAGGGGGTGCCACGTAGGCAATGGTCCCACCGTGATGCCTAAGTGACACCTCCTCATTAGAGTACTGATGCATCAGTACTCCTAAGATAATATTTGGATCACCTATAGAAATGAACCAACACTCCATAGCCTGAAGATAATAAAAAAGGCACTTATCAGTACACCTCCGCCGGCCTATTCGCATCGTCGCCGCCGAGCCACCGCCGGATTACCGAAATGGCTCTTCGCCTCCCGCTTTCAGCATTTGAAGCCCCACCTTGCGCTCTTAACGNAATCACCAAGATTTCATCATATAATAATATTAAATATTAAAAATATATTTTTAAAAATGAGTGCATATATATATATGTGTCAACACATATTTATAAATATATAATGAAAATATTTTGAATTAAATCAAACTTATTTACAACAAGCTATCTATAAGATACACATCAATTTTAATTTCAACTAAATTAAAATTTGCACAATTATTAATTAAATTTTAAATTTTGAACATAATTTTTTGCCATATATCTATTTAATGGGTTAACAACCCAAAATTTTTATTTAAATATTTTAAAATAATTCGATTAGATATTGAATTTAATTCTTTGCTTTATAACAAAAAATGAACCAATCAAGAAGTTGTTTAAGGGTATGTTTGAAGTAGTTGCAACTTATTGAGTAATCTGCTGATAAACTGATTAAAAATAATCCGCTGATAAGTTAGGTGCGGTGACTATTACAAATTTTAAATTTTTTATAAAAGTTAGACCGCTGCGAGAAAGCTGCCACTGCACCTAGATAGATGCGGTACAAAAATGTTATTTTCAGTATTTTGATAACTCATAAGTTGCCCAAGCATAGTTTATTCAAATATGTGAAGTGAGTTTTCAAAAAGCAACCGCACTAAATAAGCTATCACTAACGGACCTTAAGTCTGGTCACTCACCACTGTGGCCCGTTGCACTGGATTCCAGTGGAGCACCCATGGAAATGAACCAACACTCCATAGCCTGAAGATAATAAAATTGGCATCTTATCAGTACACCTCTGCCGGCCTATTCGCATCATCGCCGCCGAGCCACCGCCGGATTACCGAAATGGCTCTTCGCCTCCCGCTTTCTGCATTTGAAGCCCCACCTTGCGCTCTTAACCGTATCGCTTTCAGATCTCTCTCCCCTCTCTTCGGATCTTCCATCCTCAATTTCTCGCCGCCGCAAATCATCCGCCGCCGAAAACTATCATTCGTTCTTGCGGCCATCGGAAAGGATGCTGCTGACTTGAGCGTCTCCAGCGTTGAGTGGGATGTGGTGAATAAGGAGGAGAAGACAGATCTTACAGCGTCGGGCGAGTTGGAGGAGGACGCCAGCCCTGAGGACTTGGAGTACGTTGCAAAAATAAAGAGGGTAATCCTCTTTTCCGCTCAATCTTCATTTTCTCTTGTATGCGTTTGTCATAAGGGCGAATTGTTTTCCCTTGAAGGTGTTGGAGCTTCTGAAGAAGAATAGGGATATGCTCTTCGGTGAGGTGAGGCATTTTTTATTCCCATGGTGTTTTATTTTTTTGCAACGTGAAGAGAAGGTAGGATGGGAATATCATTTCATAATGAGTTGTGAATTGATTTGGTTCATCTATGGAACCGTGCTGACTGAACCAGGAAGGTATGGTGGGATTTGTTGAGGAGAGATGTGAGGAGGGTGGACCTCCGAGGACTCGAGATCAACGAAGGGATTGACACCCATGGACCCAAAGCTTAAGCTCATGTGTAAGGGTCGCTAGCAGTGTATTAGAAACGCAAAAAAAAAAATTATTTCACNACGCCAGCCCTGAGGACTTGGAGTACGTTGCAAAAATAAAGAGGGTAATCCTCTTTTCCGCTCAATCTTCATCTTCTCTTGTATGCGTTTGTTATAAGGGCGAATTGTTTTCTCTTGAAGGTGTTGGAGCTTCTGAAGAAGAATAGGGATATGCTCTTCGGTGAGGTGAGGCATTTTTCATTCCCATGGTGTTTTATTTTTTTGCAACGTGAAGAGAAGGTTGGATGGGAATCTCATTTCATAATGAGTTGTGAATTGATTTGGTTCATCTATGGAACTGTGCTGACTGAACCAGGAAGGTATGGTGGGATTTGTTGAGGAGAGATGTTTGGAGGGTGGACCTCCGAGGACTTGAGATCAACGAAGGGATTGACACCCATGGACCCAAAGCTTAAGCTGGGTCGCTAGCAGTGTATTAGAAACGCAAAAAAAAATTATTTCACTTTTTAATATGAGATAATTCTCCACTCTTATGGCATCCCAACAACAACAACAAAGCCTTAATCTCACTACGTGTGGTCGGCTACATGAATCCTTTTCTCCATTATGTCCTATTTAGTGTCATATTTTCATTTAGTTCTAATAAATCTTTTGATGGCATCCCAACAGAAGAAAAAAAAATTTTTTTTGATGGAGAAGAAAGGAATTGATGCATTGTACTTATCATTAGTAGAAATTTATCTTTTTTTTGCCTCATTATTGGTGAAGGATACTGTAAATGATTATGGGTTTAGTTTCACTTCTCCTTTTTCTGTAAATCTTGATTCTTGCATTTAATAAAGAATTTTAGCAGGCATTTATGTTGGATAATTTGAATTACCTTTACTTTTTTCTGGCCTTTTTGTAGCAGATAGCTGGAATTTAAATTAGATGGCCTTTGTCTTCTTTTTGTGTGACGTTGTTTTTTACTTTTTCCTGGAGATATGAGTTCACAAATTTAATTTGTAAGAACACATCATCTTCAAGATAAAAGATATAAAAAAGTGCCAATGCATGCTAACCCCTGGCTTTCTGCAATTTATGATGTTCTCTTGTACTTCATTTGAGGGACTAAGATGCAAATCTTTCTTTAAACATTTCTCTTAGTCTTTTATTGTGTCATTAGTCTCATTTTCATTCTCACAAATAAAATCTTCTTGAGTGATGGGAAGTGGAGAAAATTGAATGAAATCCCAACATTTTGTGGTTTGATTATCAATTTAAAATCATTGAGTTAAGCTTTTCAATTTTTTTTTTTTATCAACTTCATAGCATCCATTCACAACCTGAAGTAAAGTTATAAGTGCCTTATTACTGCTAAAGTTACTGCTGGAAGCCAATGACACAATATAATGGGTTTTATGCAAACACTTAGCATGGTGGCAGATTGGAAGTAGCACAAATCTTTATATTCTTTCTTCCACCATTATGTTTGATCCTACCTAGTGTTATATTTTTCAAGCCGCTCAAATGGTACACTATACCATTTAGAACCATAAATGTAAGTTGTTGATAGTTAGATGCCTGAAATTTCCCTTATTTAGGAAGTAAAATGTAGATCTTAGTTCGTAGTTTGAAACCATAATATCTCAAGGCTTGGAGTAATGTCGGAAATATGAACTGTGCAGTCTTGAAACGATATCTATATGATTAGCCTTTTTTTACCTATTTAACACACAAACACACACAAATAAAAACACACTGCAGAGCAAGTCCTTGAACATAAGACCTATTGGTTGAAAGACAAAGCTCTCAACCACTACACGAAGGTGGCTTGCTATGGTCCTTAGTACGATGACTTCTAATCAAACTGATATTTCTTAGACCGACATTCAGCTGTAGCAAAACCTAGTGCATTCTACCTTTTGCTTTCTTAGATATTCAGGATATATTTTCATCACATATTAATCCAACATGATGTTCCAAATTAATTGCAATCCCTTATCTAACTTTTTTGATTCAATAAGATGAAATAAGTCATTTATATGCTTCAAAATGATACAAGTTTTTCATAAGTGCACCAATCTTCATTTTTCCTTACATAATTAACTGTATTCTATTTATATGCTATTCTAATTAATTAACTAGTAATTCTTGTAATCAAAGTGTTACGGTAAATAGAGTGAATTTTTTACTGGCGTCAATCTTCTGCTGTTTTAATCTAATAATTAACTATATTAACCATGAGAAGCTATGTTCTATGGCTGATCTTTTTCTAGGACCACATATTTACATCCACCTTCTAAAGAGATTTTGGTGCTTATAATATTTTATTTGTACTAAAAGCTTTACTTATATTAGAAAGTACATTGATTCTCTTAAATATATATTAATAGTGTGCGATATATTAACTCTAAGTAGGTTCTTATTTCCTTTTTTGACTCGAGAATTTTAACAATAATTTTCTAATCTTTCATTGCATTTTTTGTAGAGGTGAACATGGCTTGAGATTTTCTAGCTTTACATTTTTTCTGTGCTATTTATTTATCAGCTATGGAGAAACTCGATATTGGTTTATGCATTTTATTTTTTTATTACCTTTTGTATTTAATTTTTCAGGTTAAATTGACAATGATGATTGAGGACCCTAGAGACATAGAACGGAAGAGATTGCTTGGAATTGAGGACCCTGATGAGGTTACTAGGGACGACATTGCCTCTGCTTTAGAAGATGTACGTTATTCGTTGCCAAAAGCTGCATTAGTTTTAGGGGCATTGACTTAAATGCCACCCAATTCTTATGCATTTACATATCTAACACCTAAAATTTACTTTATTACATTTACCACCCAAATTTTTCATATCACATAAAAAATACCTCGATTTAACTTTTAAAAAGTGAAATACACCTTTTCGTGCAAGGTAAGTGGCATGTATGTAAAAATTGATGTTTAGGTGTTAGATATGTAAATTCATAAGAATTGTGTGGTATGTATCTTGCTTTGAGAAATTACCAACTTATATGCTATAGTCAAAATAGCCAACTGATTCACAACTTGAATTAAATCCATATGGGCATCACCTTAATCATTAACTCCTTTCCTCCCACAATTCCTTGTTCTTCGTCCTCCGGTCTCTTAAGGCAATTAGATAGTTGTTTGCATGATTCTACATTCTTTAGCAAATTTGTAACCGACCAAAGATTCATTTTTGAAGGTATAATGGTGAGAATAAACTTAATTATCTGCCTAGTTATTCAGTTGGAAAGCCTTGGGGGCTGTTTGAATTTTTTTTATTTTTTTTTTTGATTTGTTGTTTTTTTTTATTTTTATCTCTGTCAAATTATAACATGGTTTATTATTTTTTAAAACACTCAAAATATCTTTTAGGAATTTTTAGTATTCTTAACAACAAATTAATTCTTTTTGAAAACAAAAAAATAAAAGCATTTAAAAAATACATTTAAAAAACATATTTTTAAAATAAAAGCAAAAATAAAAGTCAAAAACAAAAACGTAAAAGTGATCCCAAACAACCTCTCATAATAGAGCTATCTGTTATCAGGTCCATGAAGGAAGGATTCCAAAGAATCGTGTTGCATTAAGATTACTTGCCGAGGAGATGATTAATTGGCCTGATCTTGAGGTAAACTTCTGATTTATTTTGTTCCAATTGTAAGGAGACTGCTATTTAATTTTTATGGCAACCTTATGATTTTTTTAAGGTCCAAAATGAGATTGATTAGCTCGCTTGTGAAGATCAAAAAGTTTGGTCTTGTTAATGGACTGTAATGTAATTGCCTTGAAACATCATTTAATAAGAAATTTAATATTATGTTTTTGAAAAAATTTTATTACAGTTGAAACTTTATGTAATCATATCAATCAAATTATAAATTTTGCAATCCATTACACTTTTTCTTTTATAATATAAATATTTTGATACATTAGGCATTGATTTCTTAATGATCTAGTTGTTTTTTTTTAGAGTGTGCCGAGGAGTCCTATCTCATTGTCTTGATGATTATTATGTTTGAATTTTTTCTCTAAAATAATGGGAAGTCCTTATACACTAACCCCAAATGATTAGGTAGTGCAAAATGTGTTATGTTGAGCATTTTGAGTTATTTTATTGGGTTTGTATTTTGAATCTTGAGTTTTGTTGTGTCAGGTGGGTATGTTCTTACATTTCAATGATGTTATCCTCCTAAGATTGTTTTTATTTTATGTGGTTGTTAAGGAATTTCGGAGTTTGTTTCTATTTTGGGTGGCTTCCTTTTCTGGTTGTTTAGCTAATTTTGTAGCCTACCACTATTGAATAGCCGGCGGTCTGTAGTGTGGTTTCTCTTGTGGGTTTCGTGGTTGTCATATCTTAGTGCTTCATCTTGTGGATTAGCTGGGCTCTATCTCATATTCCCATAGTTCTTAAAGGGTTTTTCGGTTTTGTTATGTTTGTGCGTAGCCCAAGGATGATTTGGTCTTTTGTACGCATAAAGGCTATTTAGTCTCTTTATTATTGTTGGTTATAGAAAGACTTATTATGTTTATAGCTAGGTTTATGCATGAGATTGTTGTTGTGAGTTTTAGGTTTTGGGTTTTGGAGATATTTCCAACTTCTTGCATTTTAGGAATTGGAGATCGTCTACCTCTCAAATTATAGGTGTTTATCTTTGTATTCGTATTGAATTGTTTGGATTATTAAAGATTAATATTTGCTTTGCCCTAGTTTTTGTGGAAATTTGTTCTGATTTCTATGTCAGATCATATTAAATTGGTATTTGAGCATTTAATTTCTGGGAGATCAATCACGAGATCGTAACTTAGAGAAGCACCGAATCCTCGCGATGAAGATCACAACATAAAAGAAATTGTGTTTTGCAAGACAATGGAGACTAAAAAAGGATCTCGACATCCAGAGTTTTGCAGCGAACCTCTTACAAGAATTCCAAATCTCAGAGTGTTACTTGTCCAAAGATCGGCGTCGAATCCGATTGCAACGGCTGCAAGCACACGGTGTGTAGATTAAACACGCTAATCCCGATCGTGAGGAACCCTTTTTGAAGGGTCAGGACACAGTGTATAGAGACCCCCGAAATGTCTAACTTGCTTCGTCGCAATACAATTTCGATTGAAGCTAGCGATGACTCCAATGACGACAATACAGGCAAGGAAAGAGCTATCGGGGATGTAAACAATGGGATCAAAAAATACTAATGACAAGATCACGATTCACAAGAAGAAATTTCATTATACAGTAGTTCCTCCTTCGTGATCGAAAATCATTTTAGAGGAACAATAGCCAAGAAAGTAAATGATCTAAAGAAAAAATTAGAGGAATAGATGAGCCAAATCAGATCAGGATGGAGGAAAAGTTCTCCTCCATAGAAGGAAATGTTTGCTCCATTAACGATGTGTTTTCATCCATGGAAAACCGAATTGAGGGTTGATTTGAGAGCTTAAAGGAAATGCTGAGAAAGCTTATTGAGGGCATTCCAAGAACCCGATGACTGTTTAGTTTGCAAACTTTACCCAGGGGTTGACCGGAGATTCATTCATTAAATCGAAAAGGGAAGAGATCGAATGAATGGAACACGAGGAGGAAAACATCCATCATCAAGAACTTCTTCTAAAGGCTCCAATAGAGGGTGAATTAGAGATTTCTGATGGATGCGGTTGGGCTGAAACATGGAAAAGGGGTTATGCAAGGGGTAAGGAGGAGCACAAATAAGAAAGGAGGGAAGCTAGGATAGGGTTTGACTATGATCGAATGAGAGAATTTTACAATCGACATTGGGAGAAATTAACGGAGAGAGAGACAGTTGGGATGAAGATGCTAGAGTTAGGAAGTTGAAGATGCTGATTTTCAAGAGAAAAAAATGCACATAGGTGAGTGTACAATTGTAGCGATACTCATCGTGGTAGGGTTTTGTTTGGAGGGAAAAGGTTTAGTCTGGTTTTAGTGAAGGGATGTTAGATACTCAATTCGTTCATGTGAGGAATTTAAGGATTGTGTGTTGGAATTTTTTCAAGCCATTTGGGAATGAGACGTACATGAGCAATTTTATGCCTTGACTCAGGAGAGGAGTGTCATGGAATATAAGCAGTGATTCAAGTTATTGTCGGGGCTGTTGAGGGGGATTTCTGAAGCAGGATTGGAGGTTAATGTCATGAAGGGCAGAAAGCCAGAGATACAAGTAGCACTTCTCCTATTGAGACTGTAGGGAGTAAGGGAGATGATGGTGCTAGCCCAAATGATGGAGGACAAGATCCAAATGGAGAAGGCCTGCAGGAGCAACACAGATGAAGCATCGTACCTAAATGTTACGACCACAACTATACCAAAATCTCAATAAGTGGAAGTTAGGGGTGTAAATAAGCCGAGCCGGCTCGAGCTCAACCTGTTAATGAGCTCACGAGCCGGGCTTATCAAGTCGTGAGCTCGAGCTCAAACTTGAGCTCGTTTGTTAAATGAGCTGGAGCTCTTCCTGGATCGGCTTGTTGGCTTGTGAGCTGGGTCTGGAAACCTGTCACTAGTCATTTTGATACATTTTTCAGTGAGCTGCCTCTGCATCATCCTCCGATAACCAATACCTTCTCCGATGAGCACTCATAAAAATTAAATTCTCAGTTCAAGCTTGCGAGCTGACTGCTATCTCTACGAGCTGAGCTGGAGCTCAACTCGAGCTCAAGCTCGAGTTTGAGCTCACTATTTAACAGACAAGCCGAGCTCGATAATAGCATTGCTCAGGGTTGACTCAACTCGACTTGACTTGTTTACACCTCTAATGGAAGTCCAGAGGGAGGCTTCGCGGGACAAGAGTAATGTGTAATGACCAGGAGCAATACTCAAGCGTCTTACAGTTGCAGAGATTCAGAGAAGCGAGCTAAGGGGTTATGTTTTGATTATGGTGAAATGTTTATCCTAGGACACCGTTGCAAAGATAAAAAATTACATGTTCTCGTAGTGTGTGTCGAGGAGGCAATGGATAAAGAATAGAGATAGGTGGAGGGGGGGAGGGGTGGTATTATTACGCCGGTGCCTAGCTTAAGTGCAATTTGGTCTTTTATACGCCTAAGGGAAATTTAAGTTTCTTTTATTTTTATTATTGTTGTTGGGTATAAATAGGTTTATTATGTTTCGGGTTATGTTTTTGCATGCAATTGTTGTGAGTTTTAGATTTAGGGTTTGTGAGATTTTTAGGGGAGAACACCTACCTCTCAAATTGTAGGTATTTATTTTTATATTTGTATTGTGTTGTCTGAATTGTTAAAGATAGATATTTGTTTTTCTCTTATTTCTGTGGAAATTCATGCTGATTTCTATGTCGGCTCATCAGTTTTCTTCTTATCTTATTTTATATTTTATGATGTGGATGAGTATTTGTCCAAGACATGAAAGTACTTTTGTTACCTACTAATAACTTGCTTTTGAATATGCAAATAATTTTTTCTCTATAATTTTGATTAATGATCAAATGTGGGATTTAAATATTGTCACATCCCTGATTTAAATGGCAGCACATTCTGACAACAGAGAATATGATCAAGAATTTTAAGCTTGACTCATGGGATAATTCTCAAAATTCAAGATCAAGTAACGAGTTTTTGTATTTAAGAAGATAAAAGATTGGGATATGAATAAATGTAAGAAAAAACATATAATAGAATTTATTTCATTAATAGAATCTTTAATAATAAAATTATGAGCAGATGTTTTAAAGGTGAATTTTGGTAAGAAAGATAGAGGTAGATCTAAAAAGGACCTGGATATGTTGTATAAAAAATGATATTATTCTATTAGAATTAAATGAAAATATGACACTCGATAGTACACAATGTTGAAAAAAGATTCATGTAGCCGACCCCACTTGGTGGGATAAATGCTTGTTGTTGCTATTGTTGAATAGAATCTTTAATAAAATTTTAGCAAATAAAAAAAAAACAGAATAACAAATGGAAAGGAAGGAAAAAAATAGATTAGCTATGCATAAAGAAAGCCAAACACAATTAAAGCCTAATAAAAAAACTAAAACAGGAGCATAAAGCTTGAATTAATGGAATAACTACTGTCGAAATATTTGCTCCTATGGTGACGATCAACCAAGCAACTTCATTGAAATTGTTAAAAAAAAATTTACCGCATGTGAGTTTGACATTCCGAATCAATAAAAAACTTTCATTCTGTAAAGTGTAAATGCCAAGCTCGGGGCTTGCATTATGAATAATAGAATAGGCACATTTTACAATGTGATATCATAATAATGAATGTCTTTATTTCTTTAGGTTAGAATATAATCGCATAACATATAATCTAAAATCTGTCAATTGCTTTAAGATAAATTACAGTACATTGACGTTCATGAGAGTTCATATAAAAAATAATAATCAATGCATTTATATATTAACATATCCATGCATAACAATATCATGCATTCTCATACATACCCAAAGATAGCTCATTAATCATCTATTGTAAAACCTTTTATAATTTTATGTGTATTTGGTTTTGCCAAGATACCCTAAATAGAAGAAATATTTTCACCAAACTGTAGGGTTTAATGACCCCATAAGAGTTGTACTTCTATGGACTTACCGGACAGGCTAGCCAATTTTATCATAAAAGAGTCCAACGTGTGTATGTCCTCTTCATACAAATATGACCATTCTATAATATGATCAAATCTTATTATATATTGTTAGAATATGATTTCATTATAAAGATTTATCTTGCACCAACTAATAATGTGCATGCAAGTTATAATGGCTATGGATCATTCAAAGCCTAATGGATTTATACAAAAAATTTTTATAACAAAGCTATTTATGTATTCTATAGCATTTTAATATGAAAATTAAACAATATCTTATAAAATATGTCACGATATAATTGAATGTAAAGAGCAGAACTAGAAATAGAACTAGAAATATACTAAATATACCTACTGCATGTATCAAAGTTAACATCCTTGACAAAGATGGTACATTTATTCTCCAATCAAGAAAAATTATCTATCTTGTGTTGCAACGCTTGCATCTACGTTCTATAATTAAAAAAAAGGAAGCACAAGATGAATATTAACATTTTTTGTCACTATTTAAAAGTATAATACATAATCAACACATGATAACCTAAGTCACCTAAGCAGATAAAAATTAATTATATTAAGCCTTGAATAAATTATTTATAAGATATCCAATTAGTCAACTTGTTTAACAAATATCAAGGAAAAAATGACTCAAACAATAAAAATACTTTGATAGAAAAAATCTGACAACTATGTTGTTACAAGGAATGAAGGAGAAAGATGATTGAAATCACATTGAGGTCGACTGATAGGAGGAACTCTACTATAACCTCATTAAGCCTTTGAAATTATTTATATAAGAAAAAAAAATAAGGATAAACATTAACAACAATGGAATGAGATAGAGTAATACTTGCAATGGTTGTGAAAAGAAGGGAAAAATTATGGCCTTGCATTTTAGGGCCTAGAGAAGAGAAAACAAAGATAAGAGAAGAGAGGGCAGTTGTGCTAACTTTATTCGCTGTTAAAGGAGCAGGGGATCAGTGGTTGCGGGACTTTGACTCATACCTTGGGAAGAGTAGTCAATGAAGATGAGGGAGTGATTATTGAGTTTCCAATGACTACAAGAGAGATATAGAGAGTGCAAAAGAGAGCTCCTATGATGTTTCAATACGAATACAAGGATATGGATATAGTACTATATGGATGCATGACACGTGTATTATTGAAAATATAAGATACTGATATACATTTAATATAATATTAAAATATTATATTGTAAAAATATATATAATGATTATATAATTTAAATAACTTTTTAAATTATATATATATAT
>JXCR01114481.1:60253-81209 GCA_002079205.1 Phalaenopsis hybrid cultivar | reverse complement strand
ATATGGGCATCACCTTAATCATTAACTCCTTTCCTCCCCTCAATTCCTCGTTCTTCCTCCTTCGGTCTCTTAAGGCAATTAGATAGTTGTTTGCATGATTCTACATTCTTTAGCAAATTTGTAACCGACCAAAGATTCATTTTTGAAGGTATAATGGTGAGAATAAACTTAATTGTCTGCCTAGTTATTCAGTTGGAAAGCCTTGGGGGCTGTTTGAAATCTTTTTTTTTATTTTTTTTTATTTGTTGCTTTTTTTATTTTTATCTCTGTCAAGTTATAACATGGTTTATTATTTTTTAAAACACTCAAAATATCTTTTAGGAATTTTTAGTATTCTTAACAACAAATTAATTGTTTTTGAAAACAAAAAAATAAAAGCATGCAAAAAATACATTTAAAAAACATATTTTAAAAATAAAAGCCAAAAACAAAAACATAAAAGTGATCCCAAACAACCTCTCATAATAGAGCTATCTGTTATCAGGTCCATGAAGGAAGGATTCCAAAGAATCGTGTTGCATTAAGATTACTTGCCGAGGAGATGATTAATTGGCCTGATCTTGAGGTAAACTTCTGATTTTATTTTGTTCCAATTGTAAGGAGACTGCTATTTAATTTTTATGGCAATCTTATGATTTTGTTAAGGTCCAAAATGACATTGATTAGCTCGCTTGTGAAGATCAAAAAGTTTGGTCTTGTTAATGGACTGTAATGTAATTGCCTTGAAACATCATTTAATTAGAAAATTAATATTATGTTTTTGAAAAATTTTTATTACAGTTGAAACTTTATGTAATCATATCAATCAAATTATAAATTTTGCAATCCATTACACTTTTTCTTTTACAATATAAATATTTTGATACATTAGGCATTGATTTCTTAATGATCTAGTTGTTTTTTTTAGAGTGTGCCGAGGAGCCCTATCTCATTGTCTTGATGATTATTATGTTTGAGTTTTTTCTGTAAAATAATTGGAAGTCCTTATACACTAACCCCAAATGATTAGGTAGTGCAAAATGTGTTATGTTGATCATTTTGAGTTATTTTATTGGGTTTGTATTTTGAATCTTGAGTTTTGTTGTGTCAGGTGGGGTATGTTCTTACATTTCAATGATGTTATCCTCCTAAGATTGTTTTTATTTTATGTGGTTGTTAAGGAATTTAGGAGTTTGTTTCTATTTTGAGTGGCTTCCTTTTCTGGTTGTTTTAGCTAATTATGTAGCCTACCACTGTTGAATAGCCGGCGATCTGTAGTGTGGTTTCTCTTGTGGGTTTCGTGGTTGTCATATCTTAGTGCTTCATCTTGTGGATTAGCTTGGCTCTATCTCATATTTCCATAGTTCTTAAAGGGTTTTTCGGTTTTGTTATGTTTGTACGTAGCCCAAGGATGATTTGGTTTTTTGTACGCATAAAGGCTATTTAGTCTCTTATTATTGTTGGTTATAGAAAGGCTTATTATGTTTATAACTAGGTTTATGCATGAGATTGTTGTTGTGAGTTTTAGGTTTTGGGTTTTGGAGATATTTCCTACTTCTTGCATTTCAGGAATTGGAGATCGTCTACCTCTCAAATTATAGGTGTTTATCTTTGTATTCATATTGAATTGTTTGGATTATTAAAGATTAATATTTTCTTTGCCCTAGTTTTTGTGGNTTACGGCTAGAGCAAGGAATGGCTACCAAACTCCATAACCAAAGGCAGTATATAAGACAATAAATGAGGCTTCTAGTTAGGATAATAAAGGGGCCCAAAAGAACTAATAGAGCTCACAGTTTAAGGTGGAAAAGAGCAGCTACAAAGGCCCATAACCAGAAGCCATCCAAAGCACCAGGGGCTCACGGCCGAAGCCAACAAAAGGACCACCAAAAGGCAGCTATGCCTCCCTGACTAAATGAAGGGATAACTGAAATAAATATGATTTTCTTTTTTGGATGATAAACTTGATTCATCCACAACACTCAAGTCAATCCAAGCTTAGCAGTGAAAGCCAAGTCACACCCAAAGATCAACAATGGACCTCATGGGTAAGGAGTAGGAACCAAAGCCAAAGCCAGCCCTCAACTAGAAATAAAACCAAAATCAACCCAACAAGAGACAAAGCCAAAGCCAGTCCCCAACTAAAAAAAATAAAGCCAGAATTAGCTCAACAAGAGATAAAGCCAAAGCCAGTCCCCAACTAAAAATAAAGCCAGAACTAGCCCGACAAGAGACAAAGTCAAAGCTAGTCCCCAACTAAAAATAAAGCCAGAATCAGCTNCAATACACATGTCAACATGCTTGTAAGAGGAGTAGAAATTATTCCAAAGTCATGTTTTAACTTTCTAAGTGTTTCCAACATAAACATGCCACAATAATCATAAACATGCCATAGCCTCCCTAGTTTAAGCAAGTAACCAAGTTTAGCTCTTAGGACATGCCCACATTTCCATTCTTTAAATGCACCTGAAGTGTATCTCAACAATATATCAAAGTAAAATGAAATAACATGTTGTATTATCCAACAGAGTTAAGCTCAAAGGCTCGGCAGAGAGGAAAAAATCGCAAAGAAACAGGGTACCGAAGAAGAGGGGGGGAAGAAGGGTACCTCCTTAATGCCAATGTAAAAGCACTGCAACACAAGAATTCACCTCAAAGAAATGCTCTCACAGAAATTCTCTTCCCAAACTCCTCACAGCCAAAATTTCTACTCTCCTCTCTGAAAACTTTTTCAACAACCTCAAAAATTTCAAAAGAAACTGTGTATATAAAAAGAGAATAGAGAGAAGAGAAAGAAGACCACCCTCAACAGTCCACAACACTCGAATCGGGCCAAAGAAGAAAAAGACACGCTCCCTGCTCACAGAAGGCGAAGACACCAAATTCTCTTGGACCGAGCAGCGAGACTAATGGCAGTGAGGGAAGCGTCGGGAAGAGGAGAAGAAATGCCATTCAAGTGTACCAGGGAACAAGCCTCCCAGATTCAAACTACCAAGAAAAGGAAACCCACGGCTCAAGGAGACTGGCGCGGCTTCGGGAAGGAAGGCCGCGGGCAGAAGAAAGTCAGGGAAGGACGTACGCGAAGTCAACTTTCTCTCGCGCGAAGGAGGAAGAGCTCGCTCAGCTCGAGACCGAGAAAGGGAAAGAGCCAAACACGCGAACGGGAGAAGGAAGGGAGACAGGGCTCGGACGCAGGGAGTGCTAGGGATTAAAGAGGAAAGGGGGGAGGGGTAAAAAAGTTAATTAAAACACGATTTACTCGCGCGCGGCGACGCGACAAAATGGGTGTCCTCCTTAGGCAAAGTCGACGTTCCGGACGCGCCGGTGCAATCCGTTTTGTCATCCGGGGTCGTTCGGACGACGTTGTCGACAATCGGGTAAAAAACGCGTCGAAATTCAAATTTCACAAAATTTCGACCCGCGATTGATCGTCTCAAAAGGTTTACTCTAGCCCTCGATGAATAGCAGTGCAAGCGATGCGAATCGTGGCGATCGAACGCGTCGACTCTCCGAATTGCGAAGTTTATGCGTGCGGGAATGCGAATTGTGCAGAAGGCCACCCTTAGACTCAAAAGATCCNTCCTTTTGGGTTTCCTCATGTTGGTTTCACCATTCTAAGTGCTAGAAGTCGATACCACACACGCGAAACTCCCAAAGGGTACAGAAGTATGTTCAATTTATAAAATGAGGCGGGTCCCATTTCTAAGGTTCTAAGATAGTCGAAGGGAGATCCANAATTTTTTAAAATGAGGCGGGTCCCATTTCTAAGGTTCTAAGATAGTCGAAGGGAGATCCATAAGGCTAGATCCTGAACTCTAAGCGGAAGACTAGACCTCACTAAAAATGAGGTCAACAGTGATGAGGAGGGAATGGATAAAGAAATAGAGATAGGTGGGGGGGGGGTATTATTATACCGGTGCCTAGCTTAAGTGCAATTTGGTCTTTTATACGCCTAAGGGAAATTTAATTTTCTTTTATTTTTATTATTGTTATTGGGTATAAACAGGTTTATTATGTTTCGGGTTATGTTTTTGCTTGCAACTGTTGTGAGTTTTAGATTTAGGGTTTGTGAGATTTTTAGGAGAGAACGCCTACCTCTCGAATTGTAGGTATTTATTTATATTTGTATTGTGTTGTCTGAATTATTAAAGATAGATATTTGTTTTTCTCTAATATCTATGGAAATTCATGCTGATTTTTATGTCAGCTCATCAGTTTTCTTCTTATCTTATTTTATATTTTATGATGTGGATGAGTATTTGTCCAAGACATGAAAGTACTTTTGTTACCTACTAATAACTTACTTTTGAATATGCAAATAATTTTTTCTCTATAATTTTGATTAATGATCAAATCTGAGATTTAAATATTGTCACATCCCTGATTTAAATGGCAACACATTCTGACAACAGGGAATATGATCAAGAATTTTAAGCTTGACTCATGGGATAATTCTCAAAATTCAAGATCAAGTAACGAGTTTTTGTATTTAAGAAGATAAAAGATTGGGATATGAATAAATGTAAGAAAAAACATATAATAAAATTTATTTCATTAATAGAATCTTTAATAATAAAATTATGAGTAGATGTTTTAAAGGTGAATTTTGGTAAGAAAGATAGAGGTAGATCTAAAAAGGACCTGGGTATGTTGTATAAAAAATGATATTATTCTATTAGAATTAAATAAAAATATGACACTCGATAGTACACAATGTTGAAAAAAGATTCATGTAGCCGACCCCACTTGGTGGGATAAATGCTTGTTGTTGCTATTGTTGAATAGAATCTTTAATAATATTTTAGCAAATAATAAAAAAAAAAACAGTAACAAATGGAAAGGAAGGAAAAAAATAGATTAGCTATGCATAAAGAAAGCCAAACCCAATTAAAGCCTAATAAAAAAACTAAGACTGGAGCATAAAGCTTGAATTAATGGAATAACTACTGTCGAAATATTTGCTCCTATGGTGACGATCAACCAAGCAACTTCATTGAAATTGTTAAAATAAAATTTACAGCAAGTGAGTTTGACATTCCGAATCAATAGAAAACTTTCATTCTGTAGNCCCCACTTGGTGGGATAAATGCTTGTTGTTGCTATTGTTGAATAGAATCTTTAATAATATTTTAGCAAATAAAAAAAAAAAAAACAGAATAACAAATGGAAAGGAAGGAAAAAAATAGATTAGCTATGCATAAAGAAAGACAAACCCAATTAAAGCCTAATAAAGAAACTAAAACTGGAGTATAAAGCTTGAATTAATGGAATAACTACTGTCGAAATATTTGCTCCTATGGTGACGATCAACCAAGCAACTTCATTGAAATTGTTAAAAAAAAATTTACAGCAAGTGAGTTTGACATTCCGAATCAATAAAAAACTTTCATTCTGTAAAGTGTAAATGCCAAGCTCAGGGCTTGCATCATGAATAATAGAATAGGCACATTTTACAATGTGATATCATAATAATGAATGTCTTTATTTCTTTAGGTTAGAATATAATCCCATAGCATATAATCTAAAATCTGTCAATTGCTTTAAGATAAATTACAGTACATTGACGTTCATGAAAGTTCATATAAAAAATAGTAATCAATGCATTTATATATTAACATATCCATGCATAACAATATCATGCATTCTCATACATACCCAAAGATAGCTCATTAATCATCTATTGTAAAACCTTTTATAATTTTATGTGTATTTGGTTTTGCCAAGATACCCTAAATAGAAGAAATATTTTCACCAAACTGTAGGGTTTAATGACCCCATAAGAGTTGTACTTCTATGGACTTACCGGAAAGGCTGGCCAATTATATCATAAAAGAGTTCAACGTGCGTATGTCCTCTTCCTCGCCCCATACAAATATGACCATTCTATAATATGATCAAATCTTATTATATATTTTTAGAATATGATTGCATTATAAAGATTTATCTTGCACCAACTAATAATGTGCATGCAAGTTACCATGGCTATGGATCATTCAAAGCCTAGTGGATTTATACAAAAATTTTTCATAACAAAGCTATTTATATATTCTATAGCATTTTAATATGAAAATTAAACAATATCTTATAAAATATGTCACGATCTAATTGAATGTAAAGAGCAGAACTAGAAAGAGAACTAGAAATATACTAAATATACCTACTGCATGTATCAAAGTTAACATCCTTGACAAAGAATGGTACCTTTATTCTCCAATCAAGAAAAATTATCTATCTTGAGTTGCAACGCTTGCATCTACGTTCTCTAATTAAAAAAAAAGGAAGCACAATATGAATATTAACATTTTTTGTNTATATATTTTTAGAATATGATTGCATTATAAAGATTTATCTTGCACCAACTAATAATGTGCATGCAAGTTACAATGGCTATGGATCATTCAAAGCCTAATGGATTTATACAAAAATTTTTCATAACAAAGCTGTTTATGTATTCTATAGCATTTTAATATGAAAATTAAACAATATCTTATAAAATATGTCACGATCTAATTGAATGTAAAGAGCAGAACTAGAAAGAGAACTAGAAATATACTAAATATACCTACTGCATGTATCAAAGTTAACATCCTTGACAAAGAATGGTACATTTATTCTTCAATCAAGAAAAATTATCTATCTTGAGTTGCAACGTTTGCATCTATGTTCTCTAATTAAAAAAAAAAGGAAGCACAAGATGAATATTAACATTTTTTGCACTATTTAAAAGTATAATACATAATCAATCACATGATAACCTAAGTCACCTAAGCAGATAAAAATTAATTATATTAAGCCTTGAATAAATTATTTATAAGATATCCAATTAGTCAACATGTTTAACAAATATCAAGGAAAAAATGACTCAAACAATAAAAATACTTTGATAGAAAAATTTTGACAACTATGTTGTTACAAGGAATGAAGGAGAAAGATGACTGAAATCACATTGAGGTCGACTAATAGGAGGAACTCTACTATAACCTCATTAAGCCTTTGAAATTATTTATATAAGAAAAAAAAAATAAGGATAAACTATAGCAACAATGGAATGAGATAGAGTAATACTTGCAATGGTTGTGAAAAGAAGGGCAAATTTATGGCCTTGCATTTTAGGGCCTAGAGAAGAGAAAACAAAGATAAGACAAGAGAGGGCAGTTGTGCTAACTTCATTCGCTGTTAAAGGAGCAGGGGATAAGTGGTTGCGGGACTTTGACTCATACCTTGGGAAGAGTAGTCAATGAAGATGAGGGAGTGATTATCGAGTTTCCAACAACTACAAGAGAGGTATAGAGAGTGCAAAAGAGAGCTCCTATGATGTTTCAATACGAATACAAGGATATGGATACAGTACTATATGGATGCATGACATGTCTATTATTGAAAATATAGGATACTGATATACATTGAATATAATGTTAAAATATNTTAATAGCTTGATATTAGATTAATAACTTTTAGTTGATAAAATTGATTTTCTTGAATAAAACATAAATATTATTAAGAAGTCTTAGGAAATGAGAAGAACAAAAAAAAAATCAGCATAAAATAGCTATTAAGTTATTTAAATAATTTTTTTTAAAATAAAAGAACACCAGATATTAATGAAATATATTTTAAATTTAAATTTATCATTCTTGATAATTGTGTTGGTCATGTGTGTTTATTAATTTTTTTTATTTATTTTAATTGGGGATATATAGATGACATGATGAACACATGTTAGGCAAATGCTTGTGCCTTAATGTGTTTTAAACAACATATTTCATTATTATAGAGTGTCGATACTTCACACCCAATTTTTATATAATATGACTTCTGGTGGCGGAGCGAAGTCACAAGCTAATGGGAAAGATGACTGGGGTTGTTTGGGTTGAGGGCATTAGGCTTGTTTCTTTTTTTTTCAACACATTGATTCATTTGTNTTAAATAATTTTTTTTAAAATAAAAGAACACCAGATATTAATGAAATATATTTTAAATTTAAATTTATCATTATTGATAATTGTGTTGGTCATGTGTGTTTATTAATTTTTTTTATTTATTTTAATTGGGGTTATATAGATGACTTGCTGAACACATGTTAGGCAAATGCTTGTGCCTTAATTGTCAATACATCACATCCAATTTGTATATAATATGACTTCTGGTGGCGGAGCGAAGTCGCAAGCTAATGGGAAAGATGATTGGGATTGTTTGGGTTGAGGGCATTAGGCTTGTTTCTTTTTTTTTAACACATTGATTCATTTGTTTTTTTTTACTCACTTAAAATAATTCAATCTTCAAATTCATACCTTAGTTATGAAAAGTTGTGGATATTTCATGATCATCTCTTCGTAAGTCTTCTATTTTATTCTAGTTTTGATGAATTCTTCTAAAGATTTTTGACAAATAAATGGAATAGAACAACTATGAACTCTCAAACTTCTCACTACAAAATATGCTTTGTTACCTATTCTTAACTAATTTCTTCTTGAATAGAAGTAGCACATTTTGAATAATATAAGTCATCATTAACATTGTGTCGTAATAAAGATATGTAAAAAATATTATGTAATCTTGTATGTATTGGAAGAAAAGCTAATTGATATGAAACCATGCTCACTTTCTAATTGTGCATATCATGAAGATTTACATAGGTCATATATTAATGACAAGAGGATGCTAGAATGAACCCAAGGTGATGATAAAGAGACCCATAAAAATCATTCACTAGATCTCTAGCTAAAGTCTAAGACAAATGAACAAAATAATGATGCCTGTTCCACTAGCCCACTAAGGCCCTCTTTGTGCTTGGATTCTAAATCATGTAATTTTTAATTTTCTTCAAAACTCCAAATTTTTTAATAAAAAATGTTCTTAATTTATTGGAATTAAATGAAAATATGGATAAAAGGCTTTTGTTGCTGTCTTTGTTGTTCAAAACTCCAAATTTTGGAACTTCAAGTTTTAAATTCAACCATGTATCTATTATATAGGAAGTATAGGACTTTGCATTGGAAAATGTGACCTTGCATAAAATGGTGTGTCAATTTAGTGTATTCTATTAATGTAGACCCTTTTTTCTTTTATTTTTATATTTTATTTTCTATTTTTAATTTTTCAGGAAGATTTTAGTAACATAAATAGCCCTCTTTTCANTGTGACCTTGCATAAAATGGTGTGTCAATTTAGTGTATTCTATTAATGTAGACCCTTTTTTCTTTTATTTTTGTATTTTGTTTTCTATTTTTAATTTTTCTGGAAGATTTTAGTAACATAAATAGCCCTCTTTTCCTGATGAAAAATTATTTTCATTATTTGCAAAATTACTTGAGTTTACTCATTGTGTTTGAGGGCTTGGCGTCCTTACATTGGTATTCTTTGATGTGATTCCTAGTTATCTCATGCTGTTTTCTTTCTTTTGTCCCCAATATTTAAGGTAACTCATTCTCTTCTGCACATGTCCTTACATCATTTCTAACCATACTCCAATCGTTTAATCTATCTTCATAAACTTTCACCTTCAATCCAGCCATTTGTATCTCCACTCCACTAGTCAAGACTTTGTGTTGTTTGGGGCAGATGCAGAGCTGTGAAGCTGCTGTTCAAAAAACTGCTGTGGTTATTAAGTTTTTTTTTGTTTTTCTAAAGTCAGACCACGATTTGCTAGTAGCCACCGCACTTAGCCAGGTTCGGGGGTAAAACACAACTTGTAACTACAGCTTTTTGAAAAAATAGACAAAATGCAGCTTTTTGAAACAGAAAAAATTGTGCTGTGGTATCCACTGCCACCGCATCCCCCAAACACACCATTAGCCTAACCCTTTAACCTCTAGATCTGGTCACATACCTGATATATATTTAACATCACTCCATATCCATTCTCAAAGATCTCATCTCATTCATCATAGATTTAATCCATTATCTAACAGCTCTCATTTTTAACAATAAATATATTAAGACTAGCTATTTTGCCTCCCTCTTAGCCCCTTGTAACAAATTTTGCGAATAGAATCTCTAGACTCTTTTTTCAATTCAAATTATTTTACTCCAAGCTCCTTAACTTTTTCACACGCCCTAATCTACCACTCCACAGGCTACTCATGCTCTTAAAGCAACCACGATCTAAGTGCTACTCATTATTTTGGTATCAGAGCCTAAAATAGGAGGAAAAGAGCAAAGGGGAGACATGTCCATTACCATATATGCTTACTTATGGTTAATAGAATTTACTTTCTATTTAGGGATAATCTCTTACTCAATGTTTAGTTATTTTCTTTATGTTAGTAAAATAAAAATCTAGTCAAAACTTTGTGCTATCTTTATATCACTTGTAAATCTATGTTGTGAGAACGACCTTCCAGCTAGTTGCCATTGCTATGAAGCTAAATCATACATTTGAGTAAACCTACCCTTATTTTTTTTAGTTAAAGTAAATCCTATAAAGAGGGATTGCTCCTCATATAAATTTTTCATAACTATAATGCTTATTTAACTTTACCCTGCTTTCTTTAGCCCCTGGATGTAGCTCTCAATAGACTCACATGTATGTGTGTATAAACCAGCCTTCTTTTACATGACAATCAAATCCATTGCTCTTGTTATACGGTGTTTCAATTTTTTGCTGCACTGAAAATATTTGCACATCATCTTTTTGTTCATGACGATAATATTGCATCATGTAAACATTATTTTGATTAGCTGATGCATCTAAGCTTGGGAAGTTGCAAAAGCAGCAAAAATATGCACAAAGCTTATATTGTCCTGCAAGTCGGTGTATTTCGTCGTATTTTGAAGTAGCCAACGGACCATTGGCGCAGTTCTTCCAATAACACAACGAGAAATACCTCTTCTTTGGTTTGCTGACCATATACTCTACCGTCCCAAAGAAACCAAATACTCGGGCTGGCACACCAGCTCCACCTTTTCCACTACCTATTAGAAGAAATATGGCTTTTCTAGTTTTCACATAGGAAATTATACATCTCCGATAAGCCAGGAACCTATTAAACTGCCTTATACTCATATTATCGCTCTGAACTACTCATGATGTATACCAATCTTATATACAGGTTGAAGCTCCAAAGGAGAAGCGTGTTAAATCTCTATATGCTAAGGCGACAGACACTGGAGTTGATCCTCGTGAAGCTGCTAAGAGACTCAATATTGACTGGGACTCTGCTGCTGACATCGAAGCTGAGGAAGAAGATGAGGACATAGACGTTCCTCCTGCTGTGGTAAACTCATAACAACCTCATTTGCTTTAGTTCTATAACTCTCTTCAGTTCAGATTCATGTTCCTCGTAAATTTTTTTTTTTATATTTATTTTTTTATTTGCTTTCTGAAATTTGCTATTGATTTATGACATCGATGATGATTTTGCTTTATTTTTTGATTCTGCTTCATTTCAGTTCTTACGAGCACTAAATGATTTACGCTTTTGTACTTATGTTCAATGCAGGGTTATGGTACGTTGTATTTAGTGACGGCTTTGCCTCTCTTAATTGGTGTTTCTGTCATACTGGTTCTGTTCTATAACTCTCTCCAATAGGAAGTAGGCCCTCATTTTTACTAAGAGAAAACTGTCAAATGGTCGCTTGACACTTTGTAGGGGGCTATTTTAGTCCCAAAGTCTATAAAAGTGCCAATTTAGTCCCTGCATTCTCTTAATATGGGCTAAAATAGTCCCATATTAAAAGAGTCCAGAGACTAAATTGGCATCTTTATAAACTTTGGAACTAACATGACTTCATGTAAATAGTCAAGGGGCTATTTTGGCACTTTACTCTTTCTACTAACGTGTGAATTTTACTTGTAAATGGTTTGTGTATAGATCAGTTTCTATACATTTAGATAGGCCTTTTGCCTCTTTTTTCTCATATTTTTAACTACAGTTGACTCAAAAATTAACCATGCTCTTATTAATTGAGTGACAAGTTTCTTTGTATTTAGTGGCAAGCATGTAATGGAGCTGTTTTATCTATTCAATCCTATAATCTTGGGCTATTGCTTGCGTTGACTTTATTGGNTTTAGTGGCAAGCATGTAATGGAGCTGTTTTATCTATTCAATCCTATAATCTTGGGCTATTGCTTGCGTTGAGTTTATTGGATTCTATATTATTATTTTATTACTGTAGTTGTTTATAGACGGTCAAAGCATCCAACATGGAGAATCAAATCAGGTGACTTCCAGCCTAGTAATTTCTTTTTGGGCATTNACTTTATTGGATTCTATATTATTATTTTATTACTGTAGATGTTTATAGACGGTCAAAGCATCCAACATGGAGTATCAAATCAGGTGACTTCCAGCCTATTAATGTCTTTTTGGGCATTTTACATAGACGCCACCTAATTCCTATGTATTTACATATCTAACGTATAAACTTTGTTTTTTTTATATTTCTAACACCCAAATCTTTCATATCGCATCAAATATTCCACTATNTTTGGGCATTTTACATAGATGCCACCTAATTCCTATGTATTTACATATCTAACATATAAACTTTGTTTTTTTATATTTCTAACACCCAAATCTTTCATGTTGCATCAAATATTCCACTATTTCAACTTTAAAAAAGTAAAATACACCTTTTTTATCCATGNTTTGGGCATTTTACATAGATGCCACCTAATTCCTATGTATTTACATATCTAACATATAAACTTTGTTTTTTTTTATATTTCTAACAACCAAATCTTTCATATCGCATCAAATATTCCACTATTTTAACTTTTAAAATGTAAAATACACCTTTTTATCCATAGTTAAGGTGGCATATATGTAAAATTTGAAGTTAAGTTTGAGATATGTAAATATATAGGAATTGGTTGTTATGAGTGTAAAACTTCTTTCTATTTTTATATGAACTTTATTCTTTATGGTTTATCATTCTATTTGGCCTTTGGAACTCTGTTGCTATGCTGTTCTTTGTTAGTTTTTTGTGGATAGTTTCTATTGAACAAATCATAGTGGTTAGATGTCAATGGTTGTGAGAGTTTCAATCTAATGGCTATCAGCGTGGACCGATTAANAGTTAAGGTGGCATATATGTAAAATTTGAAGTTAAGTTTGAGATATGTAAATATATAGGAATTGGGTGTTATGCGTGTAAAACTTCTTTCTATTTTTATATGAACTTTATTCTTTATGGTTTATCATTTTATTTGGCCTTTGGAACTCTGTTGCTATGCTGTTCTTTGTTAGTTTTTGGTGGATAGTTTCTACTGAAGAAATCATAGTGGTTAGATGTCAATGGTTGTGAGAGGTTCAATCTAATGGCTATCAGCTTGGACCGATTAAGCACCAACTATTGAGAATTTTCTAGCCTTAATCAAGTTATTTTCTCACAACTACGCCTGATTATAGTTTTTGTGCATTTATAAAGATTGACTAATGTTTTAACGTAATTAAATTTTGATTCTTTATCTTTTTTTTTTGTTGTTGTTGCAGGACTTGCATTAACTATATGATTGACCAAAATGATGTATCTAGGTTAGTTTTAACCTTGTGATCTTCGTGTGGGTGCCACTTTCATTCATTGAGTGAGCCTTATGAGCGTATTTGGTATTTGGAATAGAATCCTTACTGTAAGTTTCTTGAGAGGCTCATTGAAGAGTAAGTCTTGGGAAAGAAATGTGTGTAATAGGGGTTTTTTGCCTGCTCAAAAGTCTTCAAGAGTGACTTCTTGGTGGATGGGCTTTTGGATGCATAAACAAGTTTTCAATTCAAGTTTTGCATTCAACATCAGATATGTTGAATTTCATCATGTAGGAACATCCAATCATAATATACTCTTATTTTCAATTATTTCTATTTCAATGCATTCCTGAAACTTTTGAAGACGAGGAGATTGTCTAATAAACCTAACATGTGCTCTTATACAAAGTTCAAAATAACCCACCTATTTAATCCCATTTTGAACAATTAAATTCTTGATATGAGCAATGCATCTCATGTGTAAGAACTTACAATCCAGGATAAGCGGTGATGCCATTGTTGGAACTTGCATTATCAACTATAACTGTAAAAATTGCATCAATTTCTCAATCAACTAAACATTTTTCAACTTCTTGTCCAACAAATTCTCCTTTGACTATAAATTGGGCAAAATTTAATTAATCTTTTGCTCAATTTCCAATCTTCATTAATGTAATGCGCAGTATGACAAATATAGTTGATTCTTTGAATGGAAGTCCAGGTGTCAAACTCTTTTACATGATTTCTTAAAAAATTGTTTCAAAGTTTCCCTCTTATCTTAGTAGAACTGAAAATAGTCACGAGTAAGTGTCTATTGATAAGAAATTTGAAACATCGGGCAACATTTTCACATGAAATATTTGAACTCATATCCTTCATTATGTTTAAAAGGTAATTCATCTATGATTTCCATAACTGCTAAAGCTTTTCTAACAATATCTTGATCAAATCTCATGCCTTAAACCTCCATTTGTCTCATCTTCTTTAACATTTTGCTGCAGTAGTGGTTGAGCCCGAGTTGATTGAAGATTATGAGGATTTTTTTGGCAAACAGAAAGATGGGTTCGTATATTTGTTGTACCATTAATTTTTGGATCACTATGATATGACTTTGCACAATAATTACACTTACTCATCTTCCCTCCATAGCCATTAATTTGGTAAAATGATCCCAAACATCAAATCTTGGTCTTATGGATTTTCTTTTATTTTTATCATCAATTAATTTGATATTTTGATGCATTAACATCTCCCAAACAAAGATGTGTGAAAGATGAATGACTCAAATTTGGAACTTTTTATTTTAGAATCCAAAGGGTGAGATGTTAGGAGATGTCATAGATCTGGAAGAGAACATCGGTGACTTCTCAAAACTATCCTACTGTTTGGCTTCGGTTTTGGAGACTAGAATTATTGAATATTTCATCTTGCCAAATTTATTAATTAGGGCTTACATTCGTGCAAAATGATCACACAAATAGCCTGGAAGATGCAAAGATTTAGGTCGTGACGAACGACAACATCAAAATTGTAAGACGAGTTAGGGCTTATATTGTATAACAGAACCATACAAAGACCTAAAGATAAGTTGAGGATTTATGTCGCATAAGCAAACAACCTCGAAGACTTATGAATTGTTGTTTAATTCTAAAGAATGGTTTAGCTGGTGTAGACATATTTTTTTTGTTGAAGATGATCGTGTTGCCCACAATGCTAGCTCCAAGTTCCTTGTCGTGGCGAGTTTAAGTTTTCTAATGTGTCAAGTTCTGATGTCAAATCAAATATTTTCTATGGTTATGGTTATTTTAAGTATTATGGGGAATATTAAAGTTGATTAAAGCGACACCAGTTAGAATCCTATGGTTCCTTCGTTCCGGCACCACTATTTTCTTTCAGATTCACTTAGTCCAAATGAGTTTACTAAACTCAACTTAATTGAGTTCCATACTTTCATTTAGACCATGGGAAATATTGTTAGCAACCATAGGTTACCTCCTCCGAGGGATTCCCGATCATCCGATAGAGATATTTTAATTTAGTTACAATTTTGGTTTTGTGATTAAATTAAGTTGTCTTATATTTTGAATGGTGTGACGATGAGTTTTATCTTGTTTGATTTTAGTTTTTGTTTCAGTTCTATGACTATCCTAAAAGTTTTAGTTTTGACATGTAGGGTGACACCATTATTTAACATGCAAGTTCATGAGCAGGATACAATAGGTATAAGTAAATTACAATGCAATAACTTAAAAAAATGTACCTGTGAATTCTTCTCATTCCTCTNAGTTAAGGTGGCATATATGTAAAATTTGAAGTTAAGTTTGAGATATGTAAATATATAGGAATTGGGTGTTATACGTGTAAAACTTATTTCTATTTTTATATGAACTCTATTCTTTATGGTTTATCATTCTATTTGGCCTTTGGAACTCTGTTGCTATGCTGTTCTTTGTTAGTTTTTTGTGGATAGTTTCTATTGAACAAATCATACTGGTTAGATGTCAATGGTTGTGAGAAGTTCAATCTAATGGCTATCAGCTTGGACCGATTATGCACCAACTATTGAGAATTTTCTAGCCTAAATCAAGTTATTTTCTCACAACTACGCCTGATTATAGTTTTTGTGCATTTATAAAGATTGACTAATGTTTTAACGTAATTAAATTTTGATTCTTTATCTTTTTTTTTTGTTGTTGTTGCAGGACTTGCATTAACTATATGATTGACCAAAATGATGTATCTAGGTTAGTTTTAACCCCGTGATCTTCGTGTGGGTGCCACTTTCATTCATTGAGTGAGCCTTATGAGCGTATTTGGTGTTTGGAATAGAATCCTTACTGTAAGTTTCTTGAGAGAGGCTCATTGAAGAGTAAGTCTTGGGAAAGAAATGTGTGTAATAGGGGCTTTTTGCCTATTCAAAAGTCTTCAAGTGTGACTTCTTGGTGGATGGGTTTTTGGATGCATAAACAAGTTTTCAATTCAAGTTTTGCATTCAACATCAGATATGTTGAATTTCATCATGTAGGAACATCCAATCATAATATACTTTTATTTTCAATTATTTCTATTTCAATGCATTCCTGAAACTTTTGAAGTCGAGGAGGAGATTGTCTTATAAACCTACATCTGCTCTTATACGAAGTTCAAAATAACCCACCTATTTAATCCCATCTTGAACAATTAAATTCTTGATATGAGCAATGCATCTCATGTGTAAGAACTTACAATCCAAGATAAGCGATGATGCCATTGTTGGAACTTGCATTATCAACTGTAACCGTAAAAACTGCATCAATCTCTCAATCAACGAAGCATTTTTCAACTTCTTGTCCAACAAATTCTCCTTTATGACTATAAATTTGGCAAAAGTTAATTAATCTTTTGCTCAATTTCCAATCTTCATTAATGTAATGCACAGTATGACACATATAGTTGATTCTTTAAATGGAAGTCCAGGTGTCAGTTGTTAAACAAACTCTTTTACATGATTTCTTAAAAAATTGTTTCAAAGTTTACCTCTTATCTTAGTAGAACTGAAAACAGTTACGAGTAAGTGTCCATCGAGAAGAAATTTGAAACATCGGACAACATTTTGACTTGAAATATTTGAACTCATATCCTTCATTATGTTTGAAAGGTAATTCATCTATGATTTCCATAACTGCTAAAGCTTTTCTAACAATATCTTGATCAAATCTCATGCCTTAAACCTCCATTTGTCTCATCTTCTTTAACATTTTGCTGCAATAGTGATTGAGCCCGAGTTGATTGAAGATTATGAGGATTTTTTTGGCAAACAGAAAGATGGGTTCGTAAATTTGTTGTACCATTAATTTTTGGATCACTATGATATGCCTTTGCACAATAATTACACTTACTCATCTTCCCTCCTTAGCCATGAATTTGGTAAAATGATCCCAAACATCAGATCTTGGTCTTATGGATTTTCTTTTATTCTTCTCATCAATTAATTTGATATTTTGATGCATTGACATCTCCTACACATTTAACTTGTTGGGTAGCGTCAATAGGCACTTATTGTTGAGAAGAATCCAAGACATTTAAATACTCTCCACGACGTGACATCTAATCAAATTATAACAAAAAGAAAAGAGATTATGGTTCTACAGTTATTGAGGAAGTATTCTCAGACTCTAAACCAACCAAATTGGAGGAAGAAATCTCAAACGTGAGGCCTTTAATTCCGGCTTTAACATAAACCTAATGAACAGATAAAAAGAAAAAAGAATTCTACTTTGCACTCAAAAACCATTTTATTTTGCATGAATAAGATATAACAAGTCACCAAAGAGGAAAAACTGCTTGCATTACTTTCCAGATTTAAAGAAAACTGCTTGCACAAATGACATAAGAGTTATTTATATCTATAGTATCAGTTTTCAATAACCAAAAGACACCAGGTATAAACAACTAAATTGGAGGAAGTATTCTTAAACTCAAAGTCTTTAATCTTAAGGCTATAACAAAGACCTCATAAACAAAGAAAAAAGAAAAAGAAATCTGGTACAGAGAAAAAAAATTCCATAACTATCTTTATTTTTCAAAATGATCTTTATCATGTTAATTCGAGCAAAAAATTTGAAAAAAGAGGCTGATTGCATTGCATAACTTCATACTTAATATGATATTTGATTTGATCTCTAATATGAGCTTGTCGGCACTAAAAAAGTTGGGGGGTTGTGGAGTTGTCGGTTGCCAGGATGGATATTCCAACACCCGGTTTAATTTAATTTAATATATAATTTGGAAAATTAGTATTTTAGATTTTTTAAAATACAAGACCGGACCGATCTTATATCCTCAATAGTTTAAATAAACGAGTCTAATACCGCAAATAATGTATTCATCCTGAAGGATAAACACTACTTAGTGGTAAGGCTCGATTAAATAAACTAAAGATTGTATGACACCCGTTAAGTCTGCGAAACCATTTTTTATTATAAGCCGATAAGTTCCCCTATTTAATATGAAGGATTAAATAGAGTTTATATTAAGCTGGGTTTAGAAATGCTTCCTATAATGACAAACCCCTATAGTTAATTACATCCTAGATAACCGAAGTCACCTAAGAAAACTCTCGATAAAAATCAGAAGAAATTATCTTCAAAGAATTCAAAGAAATAGGACTTTTCAAGGGGATTGGACAAAGATGAGTGAAAGGGGAATGACTCGAATTCGGAACATTTTATTTTAGAATCTAAAGGGAGAGATGCTAAGAGATGTCATAGATCCGGAGGAGAACATCGGTGACTTCCCAAAACTATCCTAGTGTTTGGCTTCAGTTTTGGAGACTAGAATTATTGAATGTTTCATCTTGCCAATTTTATTAATTAGGGTTTACATTCGTGCAAAATAATCACCCAAATATCTTGGAAGATACGAAGATTTAGGTCTTAACGAACGAAAATCTCATAATTGTAAGACGAATTAGGACTTATATTGTATAGCAAAACCATACAAAGACCTATGCCGCATAAGCAAACAACCTCAAAGTCTTATGGATTGTTGTTTAATTCTAAAGAATGATTTAGCTGGTGTAGACATGTTTTGCTGTTGAAGATGGTTGTGCTGCCCACAATGCTAGTTCCAAGTTCCTTGTCGTGGCGAGTTTAAGTTTTTTAATGTGTCAAGTTCTGATGTCAAATCAAATATTTCCTATTGTTATGGTTATTTTAAATATTATGGGGAATATTAAAGTTGATTAAAGCGACACCGGTTAGAATCACATGGTTCCTTCGTTCCAATATCACTATTTTCTTTCGGATTCACTTAGTCTAAATGAATTTACTAAACTCAACTTAATTGAGTTCCATACTTTCATTTAGACCATGAGAAATCTAGTTAGCAACCGTAGGTTACCTCTTCCGAGAGATTCACGATCATCCAATAAAGACGTTTTAAGTTAGTTACAATTTTGGTTTTGTGATTTTTGTGATTAAATTGAGTTGTCTTATATTTTAAATGTTGTGACGTTGAGTTTTATCTTGTTTGATTTTAGTTTTGGTTTCAGTTCTATGGCTATCATAAAAGTTTTAGTTTTGACATGCAGAGTGATATTGTTGTTTAACATGCAAGTTCATGAGCATGACACAATATGTAAAAATAAATTACAATGCAACAACTTAAAAAAATGTACCTGTCAATTCTTCTCGTTCTTCCACCTGAAAGTTCAATACTTGCNCCATTGGCGCAGTTCTTCCAATAACACAACGAGAAATACCTCTTCTTTGGTTTGCTGACCATATACTCTACCATCCCAAAGAAACCAAATACTCGGGCTGGCACACCAGCTCCACCTTTTCCACTACTTATTAGAAGAAATACGACTTCTCTAGTTTTCACATAGGAAATTATACATCTCTGATAAGCCAGGAACCTATTAAACTGCCTTGTACTCATATTATCGCTCTGAACTACTCGTGATGTATACCAATCTTATATACAGGTTGAAGCTCCAAAGAAGAAGCGTGTTAAATCTCTGTATGCTAAGGCGACAGACACTGGAGTTGATCCTCGTGAAGCTGCTAAGAGACTCAATATTGACTGGGACTCTGCTGCTGACATCGAAGCTGAGGAAGAAGATGAGGACATAGACGTTCCTCCTGCTGTGGTAAACTCATAACAACCTCATTTGCTTTAGTTCAATAACTCTCTTCAGTTCAGATTCATGTTCCTCGTAAATTTTTTTTTTATATTTATTTTTTTATTTTTTTTATTTGCTTTCTGAAATTTGCTACTGATTTATGACATTAATGATGATTTTGCTTTATTCTTTGATTCTGCTTCATTTCAGTTCTTACGAGCACTAAATGATTTATGCTTTTGTACTTATGTTCAATGCAGGGTTATGGTACGTTGTATTTAGTGACGGCTTTGCCTCTCTTAATTGGTGTTTCTGTCATACTGGTTCTGTTCTATAACTCTCTCCAATAGGAAGTAGGCCCTCATTTTTACTAAGAGAAAACTGTCAAATGGTCGCTTGACACTTTGTAGGGGGCTATTTTAGTCCCAAAGTCTATAAAAGTGCCAATTTAGTGCCTGGATTCTCTTAATATGGGCTAAAATAGTCCCATATTAAAAGAGTCCAGAGACTAAATTGACATCTTTATAAACTTTGGAACTAACGTGACTTCATGTAAATAGTCAAGGGGCTATTTTGGCACTTTACTCTTTCTACTAAAGTGTGAATTTTACTTGTAAATGGTTTGTGTATAGATCAGTTTCTATACATTTAGATAGGCCTTTTGCCTCTTTTTTCTCATTTTTTAACTACAGTTGACTCAAAAATTAACCATGCTCTTATTAATTGAGTGACAAGTTTCTTTGTATTTAGTGGCAAGCATGTAATGGAGCTGTTTTATCTATTCAATCCTATAATCTTGGGCTATTGCTTGCGTTGAGTTTATTGGATTCTATATTATTATTTTATTACTGTAGTTGTTTATAGACGGTCAAAGCATCCAACATGGAGAATCAAATCAGGTGACTTCCA